>JASDQU010509344.1:27410-67056 GCA_032191745.1 Picea mariana | reverse complement strand
TCTAGGCGGGTGGACTCGGGCCATCCAAATCTGTTCACTACTTACCCTAATGCGCGCTCGCGCCCCAGCGTAAAACTTGCATCTCTTCCTCACATCGGACGGTCGTTACGGACCCTGAGATTTCCCGAAGGGATCTCGTCCCTTCATCGACAGTTATCATCACAAGAGTCCGAACTCTCGATCACAAGACTCCCAAATTCTCAATCCCTGGTTTCCCGATTTGGTTAATCTCTCAACACGTGTCCCTCGTAAATCAGATGATCCAGATCTGTCCCGGGGTTTCCACCATGGAAAATCCCAAACTCTTGTCAACAGGAATCCTGATTCCGCGATTCCTGATTTCCTGAAATGGGTGATCTATTGACACGTGGCCTCCGTTAGTCGGACGACTCAGATCTACTCCGGGGTTTCCACCATGGAAAATCTCGAACTCTTGTCAACAGGAATCCCGATTCCGCGATTCCCGATTTCCCGAAATGGGTGATCTATTGACACGTGGCCTCCGTTAGTCGGGTGGCTCAGATCTACTTCGGGGTTTCCACCATGGAAAATCCCGAACTCTTGTCAATAGGAATCCCGATTCTGCGATTCCCAACTTCCCGAAATGGGTGATCTCTTGACGCATGGCCTTCGTCAATCGAACAGCCTAGATCTATTCCAGGGTTTTTCACCCCTATACACTGGAGTCTTAACCCTCGGGTAACTCCTGACAGATCCAACGACTGTCAGGTTTTTCAGCCAAGATCTGACAGCTCATAATGGTTCCTACCCATGCATTCTTCCACGACTCCCTGGGCGTGGAAAAGATCTATGGTCCAGATACTCTCATGAACCTTGGGGATCTACGGTCCTAAACTCTTTGCTACCCACGAAGACACAGGAAAACCAAGTGGTAAGGCATTTAACGCCCTACTCTCTCCTACTAATCTAACAGTCGTGGGTGACCGCAGATTCTCCAACGAAATCTCGTCTGTCGATTAATACCTATCAGGTTAAGATACTTAACTTTCCATCTTCCTCTTACCAAATCTAATGGTCATGAGTGACCATAGATCTCCCGACGGGATCTCATCCGTCGATTTGTTACCTCATCCTTATGCTGTCATCTCGATTTTCAAGAGGATCGTTCCTCCTTATGCAGGGTTACTAAGGCCTTACGCCTTCACAACCGCCTTCCCGGTTCTTGATGGGATTTTCAAGGAAGGTATTTCTATGGGGAGAATTACTCAGGGTACTACATGAGGTATATAAGGATGTCGTCCTCCCGAGAACTAGGCGTGAAGTCTGAATTGGGTCAGTACGCACACAAATAATGAATTCATGAGGACATAAACCATACACGGTCTTTCCATACAATTACACAACTAATAGTACTGATCAAAAAACCATATAGACATTCTTATAATGAAATCATTTATAGTTTCACAGCCTATGAGCATAATTATCAGAATACATATAATTCAAGATGCCAAAGGAAAAACACTTATTAGAAATAACACCAGGGGTTAAGCCACTGCTGAGAGGGGTGCTCATTTCCACCCAACCGTAGGCTTAGCGATTCCCAGGGGATGTACCACTAGCCACCCCCGAGCTGAGACAACGATTCTGTGAGACTGCGTCTCGGGATACCAGTGACCAGGAGTGAAGGTTGCAATCCTTCCTCTCTGCTATCACTCACTCTGCATATTGCCAGAGTTCTTCCCTCGTGTCTTCCCCCAATCACTTCTACCCCATGCCTTGTCCTCTTGCGAGGTTGCGTGTGGCGTGATTACCCTCACGCTGATCAGGCCTGACGGATCTACGGATGGGAGGTTCACCTCCCATCCCTCATTAAACCATCTACCTACCAGCCTGTGAGACATTTAATTCAGGGCCAACGAGCCGCTTTTGGTTCTCCGGGACAGTGGAGTCCAAATATGGTATTAATTCTCGATGGAAGTTAACGCCACCTTTCCAGGTGCCTTCCACCGCCATCGTGGTCTCTTTTTCTGCACATCCCCTCTCAGCAGTCCTGCAATAAATTCATAATGTTATTCACATTTATTGACCTTTTCCACAAGGTCCATTTACATCACATATTCAGATTTATGAGTTTGCCACAGTCCTGGCCAGTCCATTTATTTTTACAAACTGGGGGAAACAGGGTGTTACAAAGGTACCTATTGCATCCTCGTAGTTACAAAATGATAAATTTGTGTGGTATCAATGTCTTTGTGAAAGAAAAAAGAATTATATTATCTCTTGGTCCATTTTTACGAATGAATTGATATCACAATATGGGGATATTAAGAGCAATACATTCTTTAGTCAATTAACAAATCTTCTACAAAAAGTTCCAAGTACATAACACATTCAACAATTCCAAAAGATCAATCTCAAGGTAAATAACATTCTTTTGGATAATTTTTTATATTTCTTTATGGGAACTTTAAAGGAGAACATTCAACATGAGGTGTGTCTCTTCTAACCTAAATCCCTAGAGCAAGCTTTCAATATGGAAAGGAAAGTGGAAAACAAAAATATGGCTACTGGAAGGGTGGCCATTGATAACTATAGAGAGAACCATGTTCCCTCTCTTAAAGAAAAAAGTTTGACACCTCAACAAATGGATGAAAGAATAGAAAAGGGAATATGTTTAATTGTGACAACAAGTACAATAAAGGGCATAAATGTAGTGAGAAGAAATTATTCTACATTGACTGTGAAGAGGAAGAAGATAGAGAATTGGAACCATCACAAGAGACAGATCTAGAAGATACTACTCCAACAATATCTTGTCATGCATTGGTCGACATCAATACTACACAAACCCTAAAGATACAAGGATACATCAAAAAAGAAAAGGTAACAATATTGATTGATTCTGGTAGTACCCATAATTTCATCAATTACCAATTAGTAAAAAACCTCAATTACTTTGTATATCCAACACTAGAGTTTCAATCAATGATTGTAGATGGAGGTACCATTAATTATTTTGGGAAGTTTCATAGAATTAATCTCAACACGGGGGAGTATTTTTTGGACAGTCCCATGATTGTCATCCAAATGGTTGGTGTTGATGTTGTATTAGGGTTCCAATGGTTATAATCATTGAGAAAAATGGCCCTTAATTTTCAAGATCTTTTCATGAGATTTTCTTCATATAGTAAGGAAATTGATCTTAAAGGTATCCAATGGAAACCTTATAAGGTGACAATCTCTAATAGAATGAAAAAATTACTCAAAAAGGGACATCATGGTGTAATTGCACAATTGAGCTCATTCAATGTTCAAACATCTATATCTTATGCTCCATTAGACTTCCAAATAGTTATCAATAGTCATTCCAAGGTATTTGGTGAAATGCTTAAGGGTCCTCCACCTGCTTGAGATCATGACCATATTATTCATTCACAACCAAGTGTACCACCTAACATTAGGCCTTATAGGTATCCATATGCACATAAGAGTGAGATTAAGCATATGATTCAAGAAATGTTAGAGTTCGACATCATTCAACCTAGCCAAAGTTCTTTCTCTTCACTAGTGGTGATGGTTACATAAAAGGATGGTTCATGGCGTATGTATCTAGATTATAGAAAGCTCAACAAAATTACCATCAAACACAAGTTTCATGTTCTTGTCATTGATGAATTATTAGATGAATTGCATGGTGCAAAATTATTTACTAAGTTGGATCTTCGTTCGAGATATCATCAAATCATAATGATGCAGGAAGACATTCCCAAAACAACTTTTAGAACACATGAAGGTCATTATGAGTTTTTGGTTATGCCATTTGGACTTACTAATGCCCTTCAACATTTCAAAGCTTGATGAATTCTATTTCCAATCCCTTCCTTACAAAATTTGTGTTAGAATTTTTTGATGACATATTGATCTACAACAAGTCTTGGGAAGAACATGTACAACATGTTGACAAAAAATTACAACTATTGGAAGAGAAATAAATTTATGCAAAGCCTTCCAAGTGTGCCTTTTGGGTTCAAGAAGTGGAATATTTGGGTCATATTGTATCTCATGAAGGTGTTAAAGTGAACCCTCACAAAACTAAAGTCGTGAGGGAATGACCAATTCCTAATACCTTGAAGAAACTTAGAAGATTCTTAGGATTGACAGGATATTATCACAAGTTTTTCAAGAACTATGGTCAAATAACATCACCTCTAATAACATTATTAAAAAGGGAAGCATTGTCTTGGACTAAAGCAACAACCAAAGCTTTTGAATAACTTAAGGAGGCTATGTGTACAAATCTTTTCCTTGCCACACCCGACTTTATGAAAAATTTTATTGTGGAGTGTGATGCCTCATGCCATGCAATTGGTGTAGTTTTAATGCAAGAAGGCATGCCCCTTGCGCCTAAAAGCAACCAACTTAAAGGAAAAAATTACTTAAACCCATTTATGAAAAAAAAATGTTGCCCATACTACATGCAATTAAAAAATGGTGCCAGGCACTTCAAACTAAAAACATATCATGATAGTTTGAAGTACTTCTTGGAGAAATAATTATCTTCAAAAGAGAAACAAAAATGGGTTACAAATATGCTTGGTTATGACTTTGAAATTATCTACAAAAGAGGAAAACACAATGTTGTGGAAAATTCCCTTTCAAGGACAGAAGAAGAAATAGAAGGTTCACTATGTGTTATTTCTATTCCACAATTTGATTGGGTGGAAGAAGCAATGATAAAATGGAAGCAAGATCAAGAGGTATTCAAGATCATTCAACAAATACAAGAGGAACCTAGTTCATTAGATAATTTTGTATGGAATAATGATTTTCTATGGTATCATGATCACCTATATTTATGTAAGAATTCCCAACTAAAATAGACGGTCCTTCTAGAATTGCACACTTCTCCTATAAGAGGACATTAAGGATTCTTGAAAATGTACCACAGGATCAAGAAGTATTTTTTCTAGGAAGGTCTTAAAATTGATGTTCAATTTTTTATTCTGAATGTTTGGTCTGCCAACAAAATAAGGGAGAGACAATCAAGAAGCCAAGTCTCCTAAAACCATTAGCTATACCAAGTCAATGTTGGGAAGAAGTTTCAATGGATTTTATTACAGGTTTACCCAAATACGAAGGAAAGGCTGTCATCATTTTAGTAGTGGATTTTTTGACAAAGTATGCCAGTTTTTTATCTCTTTCTCATCCTTTTAAAGCAAGTATAGTAGCCAAAACATTCATGAAACAATTCAAAAGCTACATTGAGTCCCCAAGATCATTGTAAGTGACAGAGATCAATTTTTCACTACAAATTTTTGGACTGAATTATTTTCTTGTTTGGTGACTCAATTGGCTCACAACTCATCTTACCATCATCAATCCAATGGGAAAACTAAGATTGTGAATAAATGTCTAGAAGTATATCTTCATTTATTTGCATCTAATAAATAGACACGATGGGTCAATTGGTTTACCTTGGTGGAATGGTGGTACAACATATCCTTCCATACTTCATAAAAAATGTCTCCATTTTTGGCACTTTATGGATATCAACCTCCGAGATACATTACACCACCCTTGAAAGGGAATACAAAGGTTCAAGCAGTGGAAGAACACATAGGAAACCAACAAGAGGTTCTCAAACTATTCAAGGACAACTTGGTTATGGCATAAAATAGGATGAAACAACAAGTAGATCAACATCATAGTGAGAGGGAATTTGAAGTGGGGGATTGGGTATTTCTAAGGCTATAACCATATAAACAGATGTACCTCAAGCAACAAAATAAGGACAATAAATTAGCACCAAAATATCATGGCCGCTATAAGGTTTTACAAAGGATTGGAAGTATGTCTTTCAAATTGGAGTTTCCTCCATCTTCATGTTTACATATAGTCTTCCATGTTTCTTTCTTAAATAAGGTCATCGAAAAAAAGATCGCAGTCCAAACTATTTTACCAGAGATTAATGAAGAAGGGAAAATCATACTAGAACCATAAACAATACTTGAAACAAGGATTAAGTAGCTAAGAAATCGAGAAATTATAGAGTATCTCGTCAAATGGAAGAACCTACCGGTGGAAGAGGTGACATGGGAAGATAAATTCTTCTTGTAGAAGCACTCGTGGTTAGTAAAGTGTTGAGGAAAACACTTGCTTGAAGTGGAGGGGCATGTTAATACCTAGAAAAGGCCCCATGTTATGTATAAAATCACTTATAATTAATTCCCTTATTGAATTACTAGTTTTATATTTGTATGTAGGCTAGAACCCTTCATTGCACCCTTTAATTATAATTGTACCCCTTGTGTCCTACATATATACCAAGGAGACCTAATCTTAGAATCATCATATCTCATCTTGTACATTCAATATATCATAAAAGGAGGTTTCCCCCTCGAAGTGGATTGTTACTCATTGATTATTTTTCATTCTCAAGGTGTTGGTTAATAATATTTTTTCTCTAATACTAACTGATATGATTCCTATGAGAAATTAGGGAGCATTGTTTGCAATACCCCTTGTTTCCCCATCTTGTTATTAATCATTAATTATGATTACCGTGCTATGGCATGTGAACAATGTAAATGTATTATTGTTTATATTGCCAATAACTGACTATAGGGGTGAAGCCTTGAAGTATAGAGGAAAGAGTGAGGAAACTGTAGAGAGGGTTCATTATGTCAAAATGACCCCAAATTCTCTTTGTTGAAATAAMAAGCTTCATCCTGATTCCAAGGAAAAATCAGTTAATGAGAAAAGTACTAGTGGTTGAACAATCAAATACCCCAATGAATGGAAGCATGGAGGGTTTGGCTGAAGGGATAGAAAATTGTTAKCTCGAAGTACCACAGAGGGTGTTTTTTCCTGCAGGCCCAGATTGACTCAATTTCCTCCTAACAGAAGGAAGAGGATAGGTCTAGAACCTTCCTCGGGATGGAAAAAGGCATGCAAGGATACCATTCAGGAGGAGGAAGAGCATGTGAGTCTCTCGAGATGAGAAGAAGAACTGGAATATTATTTTTTTCTGGTTACTGGAGAGAACAAGAGAAAGGATCTCTGAGAATTTACACAAAACATGACCTGAGGAGAAGGTCGTGAGCTTGATGCTGAGGGAGAATTCGATAAACCTCGCAAAGGTTGTGATAGAGAAAGAACCTATGAGAAACTGTAAAAGTTCCCTAGTGATATCATGGCTTGGCATGGGGGTGGCCAGAGCGCTAAGAATGAATTCCTTCGAGCCTACGGTTGGCTGGAAAGGCGAACACCCACAGTCAGTGGTTGGCGATCGACTGTAATAGATAAGTATTTTGTTTACCCCGTGCACTTGAATCAAAATGCATGATTTGAATGTCTATAATTGTGATGAATTGTGCCTCGCATGAAATTGATGGTAATAGTGGTTACTATTCTTCTGTAAACTGTTGCATTTGAATGGTTGTAAGATGACAAGTTTGTCCTCTGGGCTGGTTAGGAAATCCTCAAGGTATTTTTCCCAGGGATCATCTTCATATTTCTAGAGTAGGGGCAGACTCTACGGGACTGCTACAGTCCCGTTGATCTTTCAAAAATACCTTTCCTTATTTTAGAACTTAAGTTCTATGAATGGAGGGTGCTTCCTTCAAACCAACCATCCAAGTAACCGCGGGATCATGCCCACGGCCTTAACCAAATTTTGACTAAGACCTAAGGGTGTATCCCTTGGAACTTGTCAAAAACCTCATATGACTAGGACCATGGAACCCAACGCTACACCCAACGGGAGCTAGGCCTTCTGACCTTCAGGGCTTCGAGGGTCCAGAGGTCTAGGATGTTGGAATCCTCATAGAATCCACATTGCACCGAAGGTGACCTATCAAACTAGTAATTTAAAGGATGATCGGCAGCTGGCGATAAATTCCCGTAATCGTGGGATTTGTCCCCTTTCTAAACCCCAATCAACTTCTTGGTCACAAGGTAACACAAGCCGTAGATCTGAGGATATTCAGGATCCCCCCTGATAGTTGGATCTACGTTGTGTTCAATCTAGCATTGACCACTTCGAGAGACAAGAGGTGTTATAACACCAAAAATCCTGAATGTCGGAGTTGCGAAGTAATGTGGGTCGTCGATCTAAGGATCCTTTAGGACCCCTCTCGACCGTTTTATCATAGGGACGTGCATATCATGTCAAGATAACGTGGGGGTCCACGTGTTGAGAAATGGTGATGCCATGTGTGGTGGCCTTGTGACATAGTAAAGAGATATCAGTGACCTGAGGCATGTGCCACATATCTTGCTAGCGTGTTTTGGGTTGACAGGTGTCCCTCTAGGAGTGGCCTAACACTGAGACCAAGGGACCTTTGAGATAGGGTTGTGAGTCATTGATCTGGGGAATCCATTCAGAACCTCTTCCAACCATCCGATCAACTAGTGGAAGGACAACGTGTAGGACTCTGACGAAGTCCTACTCCGGGAGAGAAAGGGCATTAAACAATTAGAACATTCGAACACTGAACTCGTGAAGTAATGCAGACTGTTGATCCGAGAATGCTTTGGGATCTCTCTCAACCATTGGATCTAGACCGTGGTCAGTCCAACATTGACTTAATCCAGAGAAAAAGGAGTGTTAAATGGGTGGAACCCTCGAAAGCCGAAGTCACGAAGCAACGAAGGTCATGGATCTAGAGATCTACGTGGACCTGTCTTGACCATGGGATAAAATGTATTGGGAGGTTGCCGACAGGAGTTCAGACTTTGGAGCTCCGAGCAATTTCATAGGTAGGAGAGGTTAGAGGCTTTCGGAGGTTGTCTATTCAGAGTGACGTGGAATTCTAATGTCACCTAGGGTGATGCGGACCCATAGTAGGTGTACCACGTGTCACCCCAATTCATGACTTTCACATACCTTATGTTTCAATTAGACCTTGACACATGTCACTAGTTGATTGGGCCATGTGTCACCCTTGTTTTCTACGTTTTTCGTTGGATCAAACCAAGGAAGATTATGGGTCATCCGATCATTATTCGGCTCTCTGGATAAAACCCACTTCAGGTGATTCACGATGCAAGGCATGGAGTTTCCCTAAAGCGTCGAAGGTTGGAGTGACTTCAACAGACGATGTGGACAAAGTACATGGTGGAGTTTGACCGTGTGACAAAGCCACCCTTTGTCAGCATATGGCTAAACCACATGTCCTATTGCTTTATCATATATGGTATACAGTTGAAGAGATGGATACCATGTGTCAATGTAGCATCATTGCTACGTATCTTCCAGGTGGCAGATGGTAGTAGGGACACTCGTCTAGAATGCCACGTACGCAAGAGGGACCTGCTCCAGGAATTCAGGACTTGATAACTCTGGGTGTTTGGAGTGATAATATGGAAGCTCCAAAAAGGGTCAAAGACAAGAGCCACGTGGCAGGATTTCGAGGTTTCGGGACTCCAGAGGATATGCAAGTAGATAAAAGGGCATTCAGTTTTGNGGACTTGATAACTCTGGGTGTTTGGAGTGATAAGATGGAAGCTCCAAAAAGGGTCAAAGACAAGAGCCACGTGGCAGGATTTCGAGGTTTCGGGACTCCAGAGGATATGCAAGTAGATAAAAGGGCATTCAGTTTTGAAGCGTCGAACAACAAAATCCATTAAGACTATGCATCGAACGAGGGGAAATATTAGTCGTTGGATTTAACAGTGGATTGATCTCCACCATAGATGCAAGAGTGTTAGGGAACTCTGGGACTTTGGGACTCCGAGAATATTTCAAACATGGACAAGAAGGATGAAGGGCCGAAGGCTCGGTAATCACAAAGGCACGGGGAACATTCCCTGTAACGCCCCTCTAGTGGCCATGTCATCACTAAATGATGACAACCTTGGTCGAGTCCGTTCCAGGTGGGATGGTATGAATGAGGTGAACCCACGCGGGTGCCACATGCCCTTTGACCAATTATGCCTGAAGAACTTCGGAAGGGCATAAATTCCAATCTATAGCTCAGATTTGAGCATGGTAACAGTCGTTGGAAAGATATTGATGAGAAGAAGATGAAAAAGATCTTAGGAAGATGATTCGTATGCCCCATCCCTTAAAAAATTACTTAGGGGCTGGGTGTGTTACAAAGTGGTATCAGAGTGGGCAACAACACTTGGCCTACTTGGGATCACGAAAGAGTCAAGTGATTATATTTTCTTTCTTAGAAAACTTTAAGGGATGGGGCACCCTTCCCTACCCTATTTAGGAGAGAATGATTCAAACATAGACCTGGATGGGACATGGAATAGTCATAAGACTAGTTTACCAAGGCTAAGATGAGCCTATTGAGAGTATTACTTCCATACATAAATTATTTGCATAAGTTCCTTGAGGAGAAGGATGCAGATTAAAATTCAGTTGGGATTTTACCCAACGAGATTGAATCATGCTAGACTGGGACAAAAGAAGCCTATCATTTCTTTTGGAAAATGATAGCCAATCCTACAAAAGTGGGACTATGTTGAGGGATATTAATAATTAAACTTGGATGCAAATTGCATAAACCTGTTTTAAGGAATACTCAAGTCTAGAAGGAAAATGGACTAAATAGGTGGCAGGATTTGCCTAAAAGTGGGCTTAATGAAGCCTCTATTAATTAAAAATGTTGATTAAATGAAGGATTTGGCATTGGGAGTAAAATCATTCATTCCTAGAGACCTTATTGGAGTAGGTGAGATCAACCTACTTGACCTGTTATAACTGAAAAATTTCTTACTAGGGTAATCCCTCTTTGTAAAATAGAAGCAGTCATGAGCATTGAGAATGAACCTCATGGAAGAAGTGAAATGACATGACCAAGTTCAAAATCCCATGGTTGTGCTAAAGCAATGCAAATCCCCATTAACTAAGGGTAGGTCTATTCATGAAAATGCAAGAGGTAAGTAAGTGGAACCCATCTGCACTGCAGACATGGGTATAATGCTTGGTGCACAAAGATATGTTGAAATGCATATCGCAAGGATAGAGAATGATTATGCCATGCATATATACTTATTATAGTCTGCCATTGAATGTAAAATATGATGATGTCATAGATCATATGGTTAGTGATGATATGACTATGGTAGCATAAGTAAAAGGTTGATGATGTTGAGTACATAGTGCCTTATGAGGATAAGGTAGAATGGTTAATGAAATGTTGATCCTGAATGTGGTAAAGCAAGTGTTGGGACACTTCTAGAGGACCAATGGTTCAAGTTGACATCCAGAGGTGGATGATATCCATATAAGGCAAGCCTTGGTATACTCAAGTAGTAGTGAGAGGGAATCTAGAAAAGGACTCCCTTGATAAAAACGTCTGTTAACCAAAAATGGTTTGAGGCATGAAAAATAAGCTTGATAAGTTGTCTTGTTGCCTTGGGAATTGTTGGAATTGCCTAGATGGTATTTATGGATTGTTGAATAAATTTATACTAGTTGAGGAAAAAAATCCTTCTTATTGGTTGTTGTCGTATGGAAAGGGGGACATAATTATGATTATGTATGTTAAACTTCCCATGTGGATATCATGTGAATGATTGCAAGCTCTCATCAGAGAGAGAAGCTCAATGTTGAGTATCTCTATGAGACTTGTCATAAGAATGGTAGCAAGATCCTTGACAGGAGGATCTGGAAGTCTGATATGTCCATGTGTATGAGTGACATGGAAAAGGTGCAAGCAATTATCTTGCATGATGAATGTTTAGTTGTGTTTATTTATGCCCGAGTGCATAGATTTAATGCATCGCAAGGTTGCTTGATATAAGGACTGATATTAAGACCGAATATATATGAAGGAATGGTTTTAAACGTGAAAATGCTGCACATGTATGATGTATGAGTGAAATGTAAGGAAAGAATTGCACTTTCCCAGATTGAATGAATACCATGGATGCATGATTGACTCTATTATGGAGAGTCATGAAAGTTTTGTTTTGAATGATAGCTTAAGGGGAATGTGCTCCATTCCCTCAGGAAAGGCTAGTATAAATAGATGAAAGAGTAAATGAGAAAGGATGATTTGTTGTCATGATAAGAGGCAAAATGATTATGCATTTGAGGATCGCATGAGAATGATTGTGAACAATCATGAATTGAATTATTTTAAAGTAAATATGTATGTGAGCTGTGAAATATACATATGGTAGCTACACATAGGCTTATGATTATGTATGTGGTTAAGTACATTATGGATGTAAGTTAACAATACAAGGAATATGTGTGGATAAATAATCTCGATGCATAACAAAGATGCATGTTTATATTCCTTATGGAAATATTTGGTAAACAACTCAGAACTGAAGCTAACTCAAGGTTGAGGCCATCACATATATTGAAGGATATGAAATAAGGAAGTTGCATGTTAAAGGAGTTCCTTGTGGAGGAACTATGTGAAGACTCTATCAGGAGAACAAAGTCACCACCTTAATGATTGCTGAGAATTGAGCAATGGGCTACAAGCATATGTATATATATAAGAATCTTGGATTACATTCTAAAACAAAATGTATGAGTGGAAGACTAACAAATGAATGTTGACCATTATGATAATTGAATGGTAATATGCAGAATGCACGGGTTTATGATTCATTATGAACAAAAAGTTTGTTGTTGTAGCATGTTGATGTATCCAATAGGTTAGGGTGAGCCTAACCAAGGCTGCTTAAGGAAAGGAGCAGGAAGATCAAAGGAGGGAGTAGATTGCATAAGCAAAGAAAGAGAAAAAGGGGGAATAATTTTCTCACCCTAAAATCTCTGAATTTTTTAACAAGGTTGTAAGCCTTAGAAGAGAAAATGTGGAAACAAGTACAGCTGGAAAAATGAAAATAAATAAATAAGTAAGTTTGAATGAAGAGGCTTGGTTAAGCCGTGATAAGTAAAGGCAGTGAGGCCTTGGAAAATAACTCAGTTGGATTGAAAGTCCAAGGATGTGTAGAAGGAGTCGGATGAGGAAAGAGTTCCTTGACCCCTTCCTTGTTGTTTATTGTATTTCTTTGGTACGAGAGATTGATTTACTAATGCATGTAAGTTTTTTTGAATAAGGATGTTAATAGTTGTATGATCATGGAATACAACTAAAAATTTGATTGGGATTGCACTAGGTAACACATTAAGGAGTAATGTGGTAGAGTGCATAGATATATGTTGGGGAATATCTGAAAATGTTTTATTGATTTGAATGCTATGATACAAGCATTTTTATTTTACATGATAACTAATATATTTGTGATGTATGTCACGTGTAGAAAGAAATTGGAGTTGTTGAGAAAGATAGTTGCCAATGATGGACAACCTCAAGCAGAGGACGACTATGAGAAGGTTGTTGTTAAAATATTGTTGAAGGGACTTTAAAAGTCCCCATAAAACACCATTGATGAGGTAATATCAAAGAGGGTGCTAGCAGCCAGAGTAGGTATAAAAATGTTCATAAGGTATGAAGGAATTTGGTAAGAATCCCTCTGAAAAGATTTCATTATCTTAAAGATATGAAAATAATTTTTGAGTGGTTGTTGTATGCCATTGCTACCCAAGCGAGGTAAGATTCATGAAAGAAGAATATGAACAATAGACATAGAAAGTCTATGCCAGTCAAGGATGAGTTATAATCCTTGCAATAAAATGCATGAGTAAGGAGTACCATGGGTACAATGACCAATCTAGGGAGATTGGGAATAAAGGTGCTCATATGTTATAACAGGATTTGCCTCACCCTATGCAATCTTGCACAGAGGGTCTTTTTCCATTTCCCTATGCAGAATTTTCATACCCTTTTGCAAATCCCAGAGCTAAAAAATACATTTTTTCCACATGTACGCACCTTGCCTACTATACAACATGTGTATACATAGGATGCACCACTATAGCTCATGTACATCGGGATTTGTGCCCAAAAATGAAAAAATGGTGTCAGGTTTCCATGTCATGAAAAGAGATCTATGATCCTTGGCCTTCCATATACTGGAAACGTTTCGACTTGGCCCTTTAGTTCCATTTGAAGGCTATAAATGGGCCAATTCCGAGCTATGGAAAAGAAGAGAAATAATTCAACTTTGAGAGCAAAGTTACTCTGAAGAAATTATTCACTTCATATTGAGTTTGCATCCCTTTGTCCTTTAAGTCTGAACACAATGTTCAGCCCCCAAGCTCTTCCCTTATTGATTGAGAACTTCATTGTCTCTCTTCTATGAGCTTGCCTTTGGTGGAGGATTGAAGTGGTGGAGGCCCAGCTAGAAGGAACTTAGTTTCTCAGTTTTGAACCGTGCCGACACAGAAGTCTGTAACTTTTTCACTTTTTCTGATCATATATTAATAGAAATACTCTTTTCCCGTCCAATTGATATCTTGCAAATGCTTGAATTATTGTTCCATGGGAATATTTGTTATGTATATTAATGGGTTATGCTATTGAATGTGCTAACATCATATATTATCACCACATGCTTTCTTTGCTTGGTTGTTGAGGACTAGTTGCAAGTATATTTCTTTGGGTCAAGTGCTCAATAGTGGACTTCATCGAATGTCTAGATGAGGTAGGACTTTTATCTTGTCTCGCTAGCATATTTATTTATATAGCATACTTGATAATAGAGTTGATTTCTGTAGTCATTTCCGTCTGTTGTGGTTTACCCTAGCCATATAGATATTTTCCTCGTAACATCATAGCTAGCACATTGCATGGAATGCGTTGAGGAAATGCATGTTTTCATAAGAGGGTAGACAATGGATTTCCCATTAAAGAAGGAGGACCTTCCAATAATCTACTTGCATTGTAGAGGTGTTAAATAAAATAGAATTTTGGGTGGCCATGAGTGTTGAAACTATGGTTACTAATGAAGGAAGAATGTTTGGGTGCATTCAAGAGAAACTTTTAGTTTCATATGCACTGATTTGGGATCGTGACCATCTTGTAGCAGGAAGCATAGTCCTACTGTAAGAATGAATGCGAATGATTAAACCTATGGTCAAGTGGTTGGTTGAGCTCCAACACACCATGGCAAGGTTCTTGTCATGAGTATGGAGAACTTGAACCCAATGTAAGGGTACATTGGGTATGGAAGTGGCCATGAAGATTGGCACACTGATTAAAGTCAATTGATATTTGAGCTACATTTGGACAATTTGGTATGTTGATAGGATGCATACGTAAATAATGATATTTACTTTTTCTTTGTACCCTCGAATAGATGAAAATGACTTGGACTATTAGTATACATAGTTTTGAAAATATAATGTGCATGAAAACTAACAATTTGTTTGGCTGAGGAATGTTGAAATTGCAGGAAGAAAAGGGTCTTGGATATGGCAGTGTTGTAAGCCCATAAGGAAGACCAATTTCCTGTTGAGCTAAAATGGTATGGGAAGGAAAGTCCCATACTTGTGGATCTAGTTCCTGTGTGGAATAGATCTAAAAATAAATGTGGAATTTGGAAATTTGTGGGTGATAGATTTGCAAGAAAATTCTGAATTTGAAATTGATGATAATATCTCATAATTTGTGTATACCTGTGATATAGGTGAGACGAAATAAATATCTTTCAAGGAAGGACAGATGAAGGTTTTCAAGTCAGAAAGCATGAAAAAGGCTATTGTTGAGACATGAGAATCTCGTGGTGAGCCATGATTTCCCTAAAATATGTTTTGTTGTAGCAACACAGGCCGGAGGGAAGCCTTGACAGAGCAAGTTTGAGGGATGTCTTGACTGTAAGTCTGAATTAAGTCTCTAGAACTCTTCTTGTATGAGAAATCCTTAGCAAAGAAAAATGGATTTCTCGAGGGACTGTATAGCAGAGAAGGGGGTGCATGAGCCTGGGCCTGGAGGGTGAGTGACCGCAATAAAGAAGGCACTTTGATAATTCTCATACACTATTGATTGGGATAATGCACACAATGGGTATGTCCAGGTAAAAAAAAACAGTGAGCCAATATAACAAGACAACCATGTGTTTGCAAATCCATGAACTGCATAGATAAGTATTGTGCTAGATTATGAAATTTTTCTCTTGAATTTTAAACAACAGTAAGATGTTTTCGCATGAAATTGTGATTAATATGCTTGTTGTCCAAAATTATTGAAGGCAGGTGACGAAGGCCAAGGGTCTAGAAAGGACATGACCAAGAAAGAGGATCAAGATTTATGAAGCAACTGAATGACAAAGGCATGATAGGTGTTACTAAGAAAGAACATCGAGAACGATGTTCCTTTTTAAAGGGGAGGGGATTGTAACACCCCTGTTTCCCCATCTTGTAATTAATCATTAATTATGATTACCATGCTATGGAATGTGAAAAATGTAAATGTGTTATTGTTTAGATTGCCAATAATTGACTGTGGGGGTGAAGCATTGAAGTACTGGCCATTATATAACTAGAGGAAAGAGTGAGAAAACTATAGAGAGGGTTCATTATGTCAAAATGACCCCAAATTCTCTTTGTTGAAATAATAAGCCTCATCCTAATTCCAAGGAAAAATAATTTAATGAGAAAAGGACTGGTGGTTGAACAATCAACTACCCCAATGAATGGAAACATGGAGGGTCTGGCTGAAGGGATAGAAAACTATCAGCCCAAAGTAGCACATAGGGCAGTTTTTCTTGCAGGCCTAGATTGACCCGAGTTCCTCCTGACAGAAGAAAGAGGACATGCCCAGAACCTTCCTGGGGTGGAAAAAAGGTGTGCAAGGATACCATTCAGGAGGAGGAAGAGTGCATGAGGCTCTTGAACTAAGAAGAATAATTGGAAGATTAAGTTATTCTAGTTACTAGAGAGAACAAGAGAAAGGATTTTTGAGAATTTGCAGAAACCATGACCTATGCAGAAGGTTGCGAGCTTGATGTTGAGGGATCATCTGATAAACCTCGCAGAGGCTGTGATAAAGAAAGAACCTATGAGAAACTGCAAAATTTCCCTAGTGATATCATGGCTTTGCATGGGGGTGGACAGAGCGCTAAGAATGAATGCCTCCGAGCCTATAGTTGGGTGGAAAGGCAAACATCCATAGTCAGTGGTCAGTGATCGACTGTAATAGATAAGTATTTTGTTTACCCTATGCACTTGAATTGAAATGCATGATTTGAATGTTTGTAATTGTGATAAATTGTGCCTCACATGAAGTTGATGGTAATAGTGCTTATTATTCTTCTATAAAATGTTGCATTTGAATGGTTGTAAGATGACAAGTTTGGCCTATGGGATAGTTGGGAAATCCTCAAGGTATTTTTCCTAGGGATCAACTTCACAGTTCTAGATTCGGGGTAGACTCTACGGGATTTCTACAATCTCGTTGATCCTTCTAAAATACCTTTTCATGTTTTAGAACTTAATTTTTGTGAATGGAGGGTGATTACTTCAAACCAGTCGTCAAAGTAACCACGGGATCATGCCCACGAACTTAACCAAATTTTGACTGAGAGATAAGGGTGTATCCTTCAAAACTTGTCAAAATCCTTATATGACCAGGACCATGGAACCCAACGCTACGCCAAACGGGAGATAATCCTTCTGAGCTTCGAGGCTTCAGGGGTCTAGAGATCCTAGATGTTGGAATCCTCATAGCATCCAAATTACGCCGAAGGTGACCTATCAAACTGGTAAATTGACGGATGACCGATGGTTGGCGGTCAGTTACCTGTAATCATGGGATTTGTCCCCTTGCTAAATCCCAATCAACTTCTCTGTCATGAGGTGACGTGAGTTGTATATCTAAGGATATTCAAGATCCCCCCTAATAGTTGGATCTATGATGTGGTCAGTCTGGAAGTGACCACTTTGGGATAACATAGGTGTTATAACACCAAAACCCCTGAATGACAGAGTCACGAAGTAATGTAGGTCGTCGATCTAAGGATCCTTCGGGACCCCTCTCGACCGTTTGATCATGGGGACGTGTGTATCACGTCGAGATAATGTGGGGGTTCATGTGTCGAGCAATAGTGATTCCATGTGTGGTGGCCTTGTGACATAGTAAAGAGATGTCGATGACCTGAGGCATGTTCCATGTATCTTGCTAGCATGTTTTGGGTTGATAGGTGTCCCTCTAGGAGTGGCCTAACACTGAGACCAAGGGACCTTTGAGATAGGATTGTGAGTCGTTGATCTAGGGAGTSCATTGAGAACCTCGCCCAACCATCCAATCAACTAGTGGAAGGATAACGTGTRTCACTCCGATGAAGTCCTACTCCGGGTCAAAAAGGGCATTAAACAATTAGAACCTCCGAACGCCGAACTCATGAAGTAACGTGGACCGTTGATCCGAGGATGCTTCATGATCTCTCTCGACCATTGTATCTAGATAAGGGTTAGTCTTGCGTTGACCTACTCCAGTGAAAAAGGAGTGTTAAAGGGGTGGAACCCGCGAACGCCGAAAACGCAAAGCAATAGAGGATTTGGATCTGGGGATCTACGTGGAACTGTCTCAAACGTGGGATAAAATGTATTGGGAGGTTTCCGACAGGAGTTTGGACTTCGAAGCTCTGTGTGATTTCACAGGTAGGAGAGGTTAAAGGTTTTCAGAGGCTGTCCGTTTAGAGTGACGTGGCATGCTGATGTCACCTAGGGTGATGTGGACCTATAGTAGGTGTACCATGTGTCACCTCGATTCATGAATTTCACATACCTTATGTGTCAATTAGACCTTGAAACGTGTCACAAGTTGATTAGGCCACATGTCACCCTTGTCTTCTACCAAATGTCTTCTGTTGGATCAAACCAAGGAAGATTATGGGTCATCTGATCATTATTCGGCTCTCCGGATAAAACCCACTTCGGGTGATTCAGGATGCAAGGTGTAGAGTTTCCCTGAAGTGTTGAAGGCCGAAGTGACGTCAACAGACAATGTGGACAAAGTACACGGTGGAGTCTAACCGTGTGACAGAGCCACTGTTTTTCAGCACATGGCTAAGCCATGTGTCCTATTCATTTATCGTATATGGTATAGAGTTGGAGAGATGAATACCACATTTCAACGTGGCATCATTGCCATGTATCTTCCAGGTGGAAAATGGTAGTAGGGACACCCATGCAGAACACCACGTACACAAGAGGGAGCCACTCCGAGAATTCAGGACGTCGAAACTCTGTGTGTTTAGAGTGCTAAGACACAATCTCCAAAAAGGGCTGAAGGACGGAGCCATGTGGCAAGATTTTGGGGTTTCAGGACTCTAGAGGATATGCGAGTAGAGAAAAGGGAATTCAGTGCCGGAGCGTCGAAGCACCGAACATCGAAATCCTTTAAGCCTATGTGTCGAACGAGGGTGAATCTCAGTCGTTGGATTAATGGTGGATTGATATCCACCATAGATGTAGGAGTGCTAGGGAACTCTAGGACTTTGGGACTCCAGGAATGTTTCAAACATGGATAGGAAGGACAAAGGGTCGAAGTCCCGGTAATTGCGAAGGCACAGGGAACATTCCTTGTAACCGCCCCTCTAGTGGCTATGTCATCGCTAAAGGATGACAACCTTGGTCGAGTCTGTGCCAAGTGGGATGGTACGAATGAGGTGAACCCACATGAGTGCCACATGGACTTTGACCAATGATGTCTGAAGAGCTTCAGAATGGCATAGCTTTCAATCTAGAGCTCAGATTTGAGCATCGTAACAATTGTTGGAAAGCTCTTGATGAGAAGAAGATGACAAAGATCTCGGGAAGAGGATTTGAAATGATTGAGAAAATAAAAATTCATATGCCCCGTCCCTTAAAAAAGTACTTAGGGGTCGGGTGTGTTACATTGTTGAAGAAATTATACTGTATGATAGTCTAAACAAATTCAAGAGGAACAACACAGAAAAAGGTAATTAATAAAATATGAATCATTTATATTTTGAAAATGCAAAGCAAAAGATTAAAATTAAAACTTAATCAAGGTAGAATCTCTTGAACGAGAATACAATAAACACAAGTCCAAATTTTCCAACCCCCTCGACTCTCTATGCTAACCTTTTTATAATGGATGGGGTCAGTTATATTACAACTTATTTCCACACCAGGGTTTTCTCTATTTGGGATATACAATTTGGCATTAAGCCCATCATAAATGGAAAATCTAAAGACATGGAAGGATACTAGGCTTAGAGCTTAAAACTTGGGAGTATGATCCTTGTAGCTCAAATCAAACATATTTTCAATCAAGTTGTCAAGCGAGGCTTCTCTAAAAAATGGACTTAGAGTTTAATTGTTACTATTTTTTAATTTGGAAACCAAAATGACATAAACAATTGTTGGGCTATCATGATTAATTCCTTTTTAGAAAATTTATTTGGCTCAATTCTTGAAATAAAAATTAGTCAATGGAATGAGGACAATAATAAATGGACTAAATCAAAGTGGCAGGAGCGGGTGGATTTCTCTTTGAACCTAAAGGAACCTTATAAATTTCTTATTTGTGGAGTCTTGGTGGGGCTTCCAATAATCAAGTTGAAGCCTATGCCCTGCTTCAAGGACTCTCTTTGGTCGAAGCTTGAAATGTTCGCAAGATCATTATCCTAAGGGATTCCAAAAATACCATTAGACATATTAAACTCCAATCTCTCCCTTAGGATGCAATATTGTGTTCCATATTCCATCGAATCAAAATTGTGGATCTCTCCCTTAGGATGCAACATTGTGTTCCATATTCCATCGAATGAAAATTGAGTTACAAGCCTTCCTGAAAGTTGTTTTTTTTCAAATATTATGATAGAATAAGCAGGACAATATTTCTACTAGAAGAAAAATGCTGGCCCTTTGTATCGATAGTCATCATATATTTAATCCTATTCCCTAATGATCCCCCTTCTTATAAATCAGGCTTGGGTTCTTCATATCTTTAGTTTTATTCCCTAATGATCCCCCCTTCATATAAATCAGGCTTGAGTTCTTCCATGTGGTCATTGACACCATCATCGACCTCACCTCACCTCTCATTGCCTCATATTAATTCTTTCTATATGGACCCTGCACTTATTCCTCTCTCATACTAGCTCTCAGTTGTATGTGGGATTTTCTTGCTTGATATGGATCGTCCTAACAGTAATTTTCATCATGGATTTGAATGGGATCTTTGTAGAGATGGGATGGGTCATTATTGCATCAGCCTCCCTATGCAACAAGGTGTATTTGGTCCCTTCTCCATTTTTTGGTTGGCTCTTCATCGGGCATCTTCAGGATTCAGTGTGGTATATGGTCTATTTTCATCTGTCCCCATGGAGCAACGAGGGCGAGGTTCAAAGGTGTCCCTCCCTTAACTTGAATCAGAAGTCCAGGACCTCCATAACCTCACCAAGAATCTAAAATTTTTTCTAAGTAGCCTATCCACTCAAATGATTTCCATCCTTGAAATTTTCATCCAACAACGCCAAATGCTCCAACAAATTTAGGGCAAATGCAGTGCTTTAAGGAGACAACTAGAGGACCTAGGAGGCATATTCATCTTCAACTATATATTAGGACGTGACTTCTTCCCTTGTGGTAAATGACATCGTCCCGAACCTAAATTCCCCTATTCTCGGGTCATCATTTGAATTTCCTGTTATGAAGGACCCTTCACTTCCTATCTAGGTTGAATGTAGTGTTTATGTTCTCTTAGTCTAGTGGTTTTTATTCAAATCTATATAGTAAGAAATTTTGTTGAACGCTTCTCTTTAGAACAGTTGAAACTTTTAGTTATAGGTATGCATAGTAGTTTAGAAAAGCTCCCAAGGGCCTAGAATTTGCAAGACTGCCTTTTCTGTAATTCCACTGTGTGCTCTACTACAAATTTACTTAATCTATTATCTTCTAGTTTCTGTGAGAAAAAAATAAATAATAATAATAAAGACACTAAAGGACAAGCCAAATTTAGGAACCAATATGCTACAAGTGATCACCTTATCACACTCGGAGTTTTTGCAAAATATTGTAAAGACAAAAAAGATCCTATATCTTTTTTTGATTATTTTAGAAAATCTTTTAACGCTATGCCTAGATCTAAGCTATGGAAAACATTTGAAGAAATAGGTATCCCTCCTAAGTTTCRTAAAGTTGTGATTAGGCTTCGCGAGAAATTTAAATGGTTAATGGACATTAATTATAATATTGTCTTTAAGCAAGGGTTCCCCTTTCTCCCACCAATTTTGGCATCTATCGATAAAATCAAGAAATGTTTACAAGAAGAGACATGCATTTGTATTAACATAATCGAACGTGTTATTGAGGATCTTCACCAACATCTCAAAGTTATAAAACAATCTTACAAATTCTATGAACTTATCATTAACATTGATAAACACAAGATTATGATAATTAAATATAAGAAAATAATTTACACTCCAATTTTGTGTTATAACTATATCATTGAAGAGGTTCAATCTTACAAATACTTCAACATCGATTTTAATTTCCATTTAAATTGGAATCATTATGCTGAGAAGAGAATTGGGGGTTGGAAAAATTATTATGGTCTTGAAAACACATGTATAAATATTGGACATAAAACACTTGCTACTCTAATGAGCATTTGTTTTACTACTAGATCTCCTAACGATGATTCTAGTTGGGATTGAAACATTGAGAATACTTTGACACATCATAGAGTTCCTTCTATTTGTAGAAATGTTGAGTTCTAGGATTGTGACAAGAAAAAAATCATGTTCAACACTTTAGTTATCCCAATTATTATGAATTATTGTGAAATTTGGGCCTACAACATCTCTCTGGATACTTAGAATAAAATCGAGCAAATCCAAAATGTTTTATTACGTATAAATTTAAAATCAAAAGCAATGCTCCTTATCCTATTTTCTTATTGAAGTATTATGTACTTTCATGGAATCCAAATCCATGATTAAATATTTAGAATATAAGCATATGAAAAATAACATGCTCCTTGTTATTGCTTCTAGAATGAGTAGTAGACACCAGAGGATCGAAAGAGGATGGTATAGAGATACTAGGGCTTGTCTTAACTATTGGAACATAGAATATGGCAATCATATTAATGATATCGATAATGATTAATATTCCATCCCTATGAAGTTTAAAGATAAGATATGGAATTGCAATGAAACCATTAATACAAAGAAGCTGTCAATCCTAATTTGGTTGATCAAAACATTTCTCCAACATACAGGATTTCAAAAGGGAACATTGCTAAGATTGTGAAAATGTTCATGACCTCCATAGCGAAACTGGTCACTGAACTAACCAAAAGAATTCCTTGTGAAAATCAAATTTGTAAAACTCATGATACAAAGGATGTTGAGGATGAACATCACTTCCCTTTAACATGCCTAGCCTTAATACATAAGGCAAAATGTTACCTAATTTCATAACTCAATTACTCTTCAAGGCCTCTTGGATTGTAAAAATGATGATGACCTTGGTACTTTCATTTCCATTATGTTCAATCATAGAAATGATATTCTAAAGAACATTTCAGTCAAATTGTTTTTATTTGTCCAATAAGCCTTGTTGGTATTAGGGGATGGTAAACCTCATCATTGTCAGCATAATGCTCTTGAGTGATTTTGGCAATGGAGTTGACCTAGTTTTGATTTAGCTTGTGGTTGTTGCTATGCAAATAGTTTTTTTTGTAAAAAATGTTTGATATGTATGTTATTGTTTGTATTAATAATCAAAGGAAGTATTATATACAAAAACATATTTCAAGGTGTATAATCTACTACACATTCTAATTCTACACCACTCTCTATTTTCATGTAAATAAGACACAAATAATTCAATCGATTCATATAGTACTAGATGTCATGCACATTAACACTAAATCCCTCAAGTTAGGATGCACATCAAATGGGTATTTTACCTTGTTTTACCTCAATTACCTCCTCCAAAGTTTGACTAATAAAATCCTTCCTTTATATTGACAGTATCCCTACAATGGAATTTTGTTATACACCAACTTAGAACCATTTTAACCAAGACCCATTGAGCACCCAAAGAGAAAAAAGAAACCAAGGCACAAACATCTTAGTATTTAAAATATACTGGTTTAAATAGATTTACGTGAGTTTATGTATTATTATATTATTTTTATTATTATATATAACTTGTAGTAATTACAACTTTCTTTCTTTTTCAATTTTTAAAGTAATTTGTTTATATATATTATGAATTCTATTTCTTTTTCATTATTGATTATGCAAATAGGCACTTTTTACAACGCATGGAGGGTAGCTCAACTGCTATCCATAATAGCAACTAGTAAACCCAAAGGACCTCACTAGATTTGAATCTGTGTTATGTCCTTTGTCAACCTTGAAAATTTCATTCAATGCCACCAATATAAACAAAGATTATAAAAAAATGGCAATATGACTCATTTGAAGGAGCCAAACTAAGGATCGTTCGCACTTATACCAAATGTTATGGACCAAATATCCAAATAAGCACTAAAAACATACAATTCAATAATGTCATTCCTAAATCAAGTGAAAAAGTGAATGAATAAGAAGTCTCTTTGAGGGGTAATCCTAATTTTACAATATATCAAATGCACAAGATAAGATGATCCTTCAAATGAGTCTCCTTGATGTAGATATAGGAGATAAAAAGGGCTAGAAAGAAATAATAATAAGTTGACATAGTTATAATTAATGTAACAATAGTAAATGAGGGTTATGGTTAAGGGATTAACATGGCCTAATTCCCCTTCAAACCAACCTACCCTCAATGTTGATCAGTTGTGGATGCTTGTGTATAAAGAACTCATCTTAACAAATCACATCTTCTATTGGTATATTCTTCCACTTTATGAGTGTTGATCCATTTTCATGTATCACCTTTGATTTCCAAGTTTAGCCATGTATAGAACCATTCCCTGCCATTTTCCTTTTCATTTCATAGTCGTGTGTCTATAGTTTCATTAGATGTCACAATACTTAGTAATTTTTATGACTTGTGCAAGTTTCCTTATGTTGTACGAAGATTCTCTTTTCCAAAACAATTTCCCCGCACTCTGCATAAAACCTTCCCCTGCACAAGTCGTGATCCAAGCAGACCAACATTTGGGTTATTTTTGAGCTTTTTATTTAGTGCGTAGAACCCAAAACCACCCTTCTCTCTACACACCTTGTTGTTCTACACTTTCTCCTCCTCCATAATACACCCCGCATGCTCCAAAACATTTACTCTTTACTTATTCATTTGATGGTTATGGTTGTGTGGAAATATTTGCATACCCTATCCCCAACACACTCTACTCCTCCGCACATCCCCACTTCCACACAACCCTCACCTCCACACACTTATACTTCCGCACAACTATTGTGCGAAGAACCTTACACATTTTTCTCATTGCACACATCGTTCCCTCCACACTTCTGCACAACTAAACCTTTAAAGGACTGATATATCTCTACCCATGTTCCATACTTACTGAAATTATTGTTGGAATATCATGCACCTTGCGTACTTTTCAAGGGTCATTTATGATTCATTAATGAGTTTTGATTCACAAGGAAAAACACAGTAATTTGGATTTAATGTGTATTGATTATCCCGCTTTCCATTGAAGAACTTTCTTTTCAAAATAAATTCCAGTTATGGTTTGTGCATGTCCTTAAGGAAATTGTATGTGATGAAGGGATGTTTTATTAAATGTTATTCATGAGCTTAGCATTTAAATATCTCGAGCCCTATAATTCATAAGTAATAGTTTCATGTATATTAAAGTGCATTGGAAGACTAAGAAGCATGGAAAATAGAAGAATAAAATATCCTTTTGTGGAGATATTTTCAATTCCCTCATGCACCAAGACAAGGACTTCCATTTATCAGTTGCATATCAGTGGTTCTTGAGATTAACTCTTGAGTGGAAGCTTAATAAAAAGATTTGGATGACTATCCTAGTGAATGTTTGTTACATGCCCAAAGTTTTTTTTATTTCAAGGAGATGGTTTCCTAATATGCCCACTGGTTTTTTATTTCAAGGAGATGGTTTCCTAATATGCTTCGAGACGTTAAATATTTCCAATATTCCCAGGGTGGTGTGGTGAATTTGTTAAAGGAATTCATGGTTCCATCAATAGAAATGCCTATTGATCTTTTAGCCATTGATATATATCTATTAGCGGAGCTGTATCAAGATATTTTGTGACTATTCATGCATTTGATGGGATGAAATTCTACTTCTCACATTCCCAGGTCATTTTTATATGTCTTGTATTTTTCCTTCCAAAAAAAAACTATGTTTTATTGGGCCGAGGTAATCTCAAATGAAATTTCCTACCATTTGGCCAATTACTTGAAAACTCAAAGAGTTTTCATGACCTCATATCTGGTCCTAGTGGTTGCTTATTCTAATGTGTTTGAAGAATTTCCCTTAAGGGGTAATTTAGATGTTGAAAGTGAACCTGTTCAATTCTGGTACCTAGTTCTTTGGAAGCATAAGGCATGCCTTCCAATTTTCCCTTATTCGGGATAAATTTCTTAAAGAGTTTAGATACATGTTGACCGGAGCAACACCAACAAGGATAACTCAAGAGGTAAAGGATTTCTCAAGGGAAGAGGGGTTTGTGTGCACAAATAATACCATACTTACATCAGGTTGTATGGATATGAGGGAAGCCCATTTCTTCTCCCTACATTAGTTTGTGATCGATATTTTTTTTTCAAAGTCTGTAGGTAATACAAAACATGGTCCACCCTTTTTTAATAAAAAGAGAAAGAGACAATTCATTTCCCCACCCTTTAATGTAGCCAATGTGACAATAAGAATTTCCTCCCATTTAATAAAAGTTTCTGAAATTCTTAATGCATTTAACCTGAAGGAAGTAGAACCCCTCAAAGGTTTTGACCCTGAAAGGTTATTTTTTGAACATTTGGTGTCCATGAGGTATAGCAATATTTCATAAGGGTTACAAAAGGAATTGAAAACAATGACCCAAATACTCTTAAGAAGAAAGAAAATAAAGTATGCAATGATGATTTGGCCATTGATATTAGTTCAAATACTCAATGTCAACAGACCAAAACAATGCAAAGAGGGAAAAGTGCAACTAATGTGCAATCTTGTTCTTGCCCCCATCCACATAGTATTTCCTGCTCTGCACAGAAGAAACAAGAGACAAATGTAAGTATAAAAGAGAATGATGAAGGAAATGATAGAGGAGATGATGAATATTATCCCCCTCATGATAACGTTGAAAAGACACATGTTGTTCCACAACATAAAAAGAAGAGAAGTTCAAGTAAGAAAGGCTCATAGAGTTATGAATGGGCAAGAGATATTTTTGATATGGAAGTCAACAATCTAATGTACATGACTAGCTAGCTTTACGAATGGATAAAGTTCAACGAATAGTAGAGGATTTGGCCCAGGAAGCACCAAGTGTTTTTCAAGAGTAGTCTTTAACGGTACATAATTCCCAGTATAATAAGGAAGAAAGAAAATTGCAGATAGACAAATTCCATGTTAAGAATAAGAAAATAACTCAAAAATGGAATTAAGAAGTGGACATTTCATGAGTCAGACCCCTAGGACTCCTCAAATTTCATATCACCACTAGAGATGCTCTTGATGACTCTATTTTAGAGCAGAAGCTAGAAATATTAGATTAAAAAGAAGAATAAGCGAACTCAAGGACACATTGAGTCCTAAACCTTTGTTCACATAACCATTATCTATTGTTGCTCCAAATCAAATGCCTCATAGTACATCAGGGACATTGATACATGTAAATAAGGTTGCCAAATTTTTGAGTAAATTAAGATTATATGTCATGGAAAACAACAATAAGAGACTTAATATTATTTCATAATCCTGGGAGATCAATACAAAATTAAGAAACATGTCACTATGGATCACCACCTTTATGTAATATTTTCTAAAATATTTGGAACATGATGAACTTTTTATAAAAATGCATTAAGTACTTTTGTTGCACGAGTGTCAAGTTTAAGTGATTTCCATAGAAATCAACAAGATTTACCTTTAAACCACGTAATAAAACAAGTGAGAGAAGGTTGGTTAGAAAGAATTCAAATGCTACAAGATTCAATTGCCAATTGTACAAAGATTAATGAAAAGGAAGCAAAGCATTCCTTAAAGCACTTAAAATTGTTAAAAGTCTTGAGGGCCCACAACTAGTAAGAGATCCCATCCTCATACCTAAGGAGAAATTGGAGATGAAATTGAGCATAATAAAAGCTTCATGGGCTAGTGACTTCGACAATCTCATTGATTTTATGGATGAATAAATTAAGCGGTGGTTAGTTACTTTCATGAATGATAATGAATACCACCTGGTATTAGTTGAACAATTGTGCGCTAAATTGAAAGAAATGGAAGAAGAAATATTCTTTCTCTGGGTTAAGAAAGACATCACAGTTCCACCAATGAAATAATACATTGAAGAGTGTCTTAAAATATCGTTAGCACAAATAGTTAATCCATAAAAACTACCAAGAACTAATTATACCAGAAAGGTTCGAAGACCTAGATATATATGTGAAGACCTCGACACCAAAAATACATCAAAGAGAGAGAGAGGGGGAGAGAGATCCATTCATCTACTATTCCTCTGTTATTTTTGTGTGTGCATTTATTTTTGAAGCATTTCCCTTATTTCATCCCAACCTTTGATCATCCAACTTTATTGGTGTATTGTTCATTTATAAAGTCGATCCCTGATTGCATTTCTCATTTTCTTCCAAGTTACCACTACTATTGTATTTGGTCCATGAGAGCCCTATTCCAATCCATTTGGATGAATGTGTTTCGTTTAATAGTTTAAGTATTAGGAACATTGTGTTTTCCGATAGGCGAGCACTTTATTCAAACTTGAACATATATCTATAATATTTTTTACTCTCATAGAGAGTTATTCCATGAGTTCATAAAATTTGTGGTTTCAAACTTTAAGTAAGCATGAGATATCGTGTATGTTTCTCCTATGAATCTTATGATTTTAAATGAATGAAATCATTTAAAGCTCTCTGAATTTCTGGTCCATCAATTTTATTTTTTTGTCTATGAGTCTTTCTTCGAATCTTTTTTCTCTCATTACTTGAATGAATGGATGTGATGGAATGGATGTAGCTATTATGTTTATTACATGTAATGTTATTATTTTTCTACTATAATTTATTTTCTACATGTTCAATTACTTTATCACCTTGTCCACTCATAGATGTACATGATATGAATGCTCAAGCCTATTGTTTGAACAAGTAATATATTGAAAATATGTGTGAGAAAGAGGAGTAAACACCTCTATAAAAACGTAGAGGGTGTCTTGATAGCTTCTTTAATAATACCCTAGGAGGTTGACTCTTTAATAGGAAAAGAGAACAACATTTTTGGTGACCATACTGGGGAAATGATTAAATATACAAGTTATTACTAATGGCAGAAGTGGCCTCAGACACACACTTTTATTAAATAGGAAAATAAATTACATATGAGAATTTTCAAGAGTTTACACCCCGAACACCTCAACACTCTTGCAATGAGCTATATATAAGCTAAATGTCCTAACAAACTCTAGTTATGGATCATTTATTAAATAAGAAAGTGTCCATTTACAATAAATGTTATCTCAACAATCTTCTAACTATACTCCTAATTTAGATCCTAATATACGACACCTTTCTAGAATCATATCTTTTACAACAATACTCTATTTCTAAATGTCTCCATTTATTAATCAAATATTCTAGATTATTAATTTAATATTTTAAATTAATAATCATTTTATTCTAACCTTTTAAACTATGATATTTGTATTTTGGATCATCTAGCATTCCCCCCTATGATACAAAGATACATTACAACAGATACCAAGTTCATCCCTGAACTTAGTGAATTTTATTCTACCAAGAGGTTTCGTGCAAATGTCAGAAATCTGATCTTCTAAAGGACAATAAATTGGCTTGATGACATCCTTTGCAATGAGTGATCTGATATGATGATACTTGGTGTCCACATGCTTTTTTTTTGAATGAAAAACTAGATTCTTGGCAAGCTTAATGGCTGACTGGTTGTCGATGAATAATGATGTAGCTTTTGTTTGAGAAATTCCCAAGTCCTGCAAAACTCTGTGTAACTAAACAATTTCACATGTTGCTTCCCATGCCGAGATGTATTCTGCTTCTACTGTAGAAGTGGCCATTGTATCTTGTTTCTTACAACTCCAAGACACTGTTGTTGAACCCATTTTCATTAAATAACCTGATGTCGATGCTCGATCATTAATACTTTGGCAAAGTCGGCATCTGAAAAACCACAAAGTACAAAAATTTTAGTCTTTTTGTAAAGAAGACCAAAATATTTTGTTCCTTGGATATATCGAAGAACTCTTTTATCTGCATTCCAGTGGTTTTCCTGTGGTTGTTGCATAAAGCATGAAATAATAATGACTGCACAAGATAGATCTGGTCGAGTGTTTGTCAAATAAATCAAGCTGACAATCAACTGTCTATAAGTAGTGTTGTATACCATTTCCCCCCCTTTAAATTTTGAAAGTTTCAAGTTTTGTTCCATAGGGGTAAGAGATGGTTTGCAATCCTGCATTCCAAATCTTTGAAGAATTTCTGTTGCATACTTACTTTGAGAAATGAAATATGATGTGGATGTTGAAATACTTCAATTCCAAGATAGTAGTGAAGTAGTCCCAAATCGGTCATCTTAAAGCCTGCATGTAACTCCTTTTTCACCTATGCAATATGATCATCATTGTTTCCTATAATGATCAAATCATCTACATACATAACAAGAATCACCAGATATGGACCCTGTTGACGAATATACAAAGTATCATCAGATTCACTTCGTTGAAAACCAACTTTCCAAAGGTATTCATCCATTTTGGTATACCAAGATAGGGGAGCTTGCTTTAACTCATATAAAGTCTTAATTACTTTGCAGACTTTATGTTCCTAACCTTCAATTTCAAAACTTGGTGGTTGTTACATATATACGTCTTCCTGTAAGTCTCTTTTGAGAAAATCACTTTTTACATCCATTTGATGAACTTTCCAACCTTTCTGAGTGGCGAATGCAAGTGTTAATCAGATGGTATTCCATTTAGTTGTAGGAGAAAATTTTTCCTCATAAACAATGCCTTCCTACTGCGCAAAACCTTTGGCCACAAGTCTTTCTTTATACTTGTCAATTTCTCCATTTTGGTTGTATTTAATTCCGTAAACCCATTTGCATCCGATGGGTTTAACACTTGTAGGACAATCAACAAGTTTCCAAGTGTTGTTATCAATTACTGCTTGATACTCTTCAATCATATCCTATTGCCATTCTTTATGTTTTACTGCTTCCTTGTATGTGGAAGGTTCAGTAAAATCATTTTCTATCAAGGCAAACTTTCCTTCATTGTTGTGTGATCCCCTTGTTCCTGTTTTATTCTGCTCATGAGGCCTTACATCTTTCAAAAGTTGAACTGCCCATTTTGGTAGTTGATGTTCACTTGTTTGGGGATCTAAAGATGCTGGAGTTGGAGAATCATTGTCAGATGAACTTTCGCTACTAGGAGATTCTTATGAACTGCTGGAAGACCTAGATGATGTTGTTGATGTAAATGGACTGGATGTATCATCTTTAGATGAAGGAAAATAAAGTTCATACCAATTATGTGAATTTGGTTGACTTTGCATTTTTCCTTTTCTTTGATTGCCTTTAGTTTATAACTTTTGAAGAAGACTTTCTATTTCTTCAACACTCTTACTTTCAGTTTCATAAAAAAATACATCCCTGCTTACAATAAATTTTCCATTGGACAAAAGTCGGTACCCTTTCTTCTCATCMGAATACCCAATCATTGTGCATTTCAATCTTCTTGAGTTAAGCTTAGWTCRTTTTTCTTTCGGAACTAAGGCATAACACACTGATCTAGAAACKCTAAGATGTTTAACTCGAGGTTTGAAACCAAACCATGCTTCATAAGGTGTGATTTTKTCCAAAGAAGCAGTTGGAGATTTGTTTCTTAAGTATATAGCTATATGGATTGCTTCTGCCCAATATGTAGAACTCAACTTTTTAAAGGTTAACATGGATCTTTCCATTCCTAACAAGGTGAGATTCRTTCTTTCTACGACTCCATTTTGCCGAGGAGTGTAGAAATTTGTAAGATGTMTTCTTATCCCATTGTCTATGCAATAAGTTTTGAATTCATTAGAAGTGAATTCCCCTCCATTATATGTCCTAAGAGTGCCGATCTTTTCTTTAACTTCGTTTTCAACAAGTTGACSAAAAATCTTAAACTTTTCAAATGCTTCTGACTTTTTCTTCAAGAAGTTAACCCAAGTCATTCTACTGAAATCATCAATAAAGACTAAAAAATATTTTCAACCACCGAAATAAGTTTATGGTGGTCCACAAACATCACTGTGAACTAGTTGCAACTGCCTATTTGCACACCATGAACTTGTTGGAAAACTCTCTCGACGTTGTTTTCCATAAATGCAAGATTCACATTTTGTATTTTCCTTTTTGAAAGTTGGAAGTCCCTTAACCATCCCTTTTTTTTTCAATTGAGAGAGACTTTCAAAATTGAGATGTCCATATCTCACATGCCACAATCTTATAGGTGAAATACCTGTACTTACTCCTCCTGCAAAGTCAGAATGCCTTGGAATAATTGTCCCTTTCATCCTTAACAGTTTTCCATCTTCATAACATGTCATCATTGTTTTCATATTTTTTTTGACTAAATTAATCTTAATTAAGCCATCTTCCATAATCACTTGATGTCCTGCTTGTCGAATCATGACTAAAGACAACAAATTCTTTTTAAAGGTTGGTACATACCATACATTTGAAATCATTCTTTCTCCAATATCAGGTAAATAAACTTTAACTACACCTTTTCCATAAGAAGTATGTTTGGTATTATCTACAAGAAAGACAGAATTAAGATGACATTCTTGAAAATTCCAAAAGAAATCATGTCTGGAAGTCATGTGTTGAGATGCTCCTGAATCTAGAATCCAAGCATCTTCATAATCACTTTGAAAATAGGTGGAAATTTGTAATGTTGAAGATGAGGTAAACACATATTTTGAACCATCATCATCTCGATCATTTGCAAACTATGTTGTGTTTTGATGAAACTTGGAAATTTTATCAATGGAAGTTCGATAATCTTCTGCATATTGACCAACTTTGTTACATCTTCTACAAACAATTTGACTTAAATCTCTTCCTCTTCCTAAATTCTGTCCTCTGCCTCTGTTTTGACCTCTGTTTGGACTTTATCCTCTGCCTTGAATGTTGCCTTGAAAATAGCCTATGCCTTGACTATTTCCTCTTCCTTGAAAATACCCTCTGCCTTGACTGTTTCCTCTGCCTTGAAAATAACCTCTGCTTTGACTATTTCCTCTTCCTTGAAAATTGCTTCTGTCTGAAAAATTGTTTTCTCTACTTTGGCTTTGTCCATGAACTTGTATAAAATGTCCTCTTCCTCTACTTCTAGAACTGTCAGTTGAAGATTTACTTGTGTTGGCTTCTTTGAAAAAATCATCTTCCCCAACTTGCTTTTTCTTTCCAAAAGTTTTGTTGTGTTGAGATAACATCTCACTTAGCTCATCAAACATAAGCTTGTCTAACTTTCCAATTACTTGTAAAGTTTCCAAAAAATGTGTATAGGAAGAAGGAAATCCAACAATTAAAATTGTGGTCATGAAACTATCATCTACTACTTGAAAACCAACATTTAGTATTTCCTGCTTAATGTTCTTAAGTCTGGAAATATATTCATGTACATCACCTCCTTTAGTCAATTTCTGTTAGAGTAACTTTAATTGAAGATCAAATTTCTTTGATTCAGTCTGAGTATCAAATAGATCCTTAAAAATTTTCAAAGTAGACCATGCATCAGTAGTATTTTCAATGTGGACATACATCTCATCATTAACTGAAGATTTGATGAGTGCTAATGCTTTGGCATTTTTAATTTCCCATTTTTCTAGTGTGGCTACATCTGTAGGCTTATTTGGCTTAGTATCTTCATTACATATATCACGCCAAAGTTCATTATAAATTAGAGTGCTTTCAATGAGGCGTTTCCATGTCTTTTATGATTTTGTGCCTTCAAGTTTATCGGTGTCAGAGAACACATTAATTAACTTTGACATTGTAGTGTTGAATCTTTGCACCAAAAATAATCAAGCAAAAGATATCAAGATGAAAAACACACCACACACATCACACAAAAAATGATCTATCAGGGCTTGGCCTTGATCCTCGTATAGTCGTTGAAGTAGGAGAAAAATGACCGAGCTTTGCACTTGGCTCTAGTCAAATTCCAGGTAACTTTCAAAATTTTACTCCTTACAATTCTCTTGCAAATTTTTGAAAAAAACAAACATTACCCCCCCTCAAAGTAAAATTACTTTGAGTTACAAAAATTTTGTTACCCCCCCAAAAAAATTGATATCAACGAGAGAGCATTTGATGCTTGAACTAGTGGTGATCGAAATGGACACTTTTGTTGCTTCTGGTTGATGGCAGGTTCTGGTATGTTAGATATGTTTCCTTTGAAAAAAAAACTCTGCATTGCTCTTCTTTGCCTTTAAATTTATCAATATTTCCATTGTGAGCTCTCTCATTGTTTTTTATTCAACTCTATTATTAGAGTGGAAATTATACATTTTACTCTGTGTTAAATAGATAGTAAAATGATTCTTGGCAATGCATGAGAATTTCACAAGAACCTACCTACAAATAACAATCACCTTCAACTGGGAAGCTCTTAAAAAATACGCAAGATACATAAATTCATACACTCATTCAAATTCTAAGCTTCCAAGAGTAGGCATCTGTAGTGCCTACCGGACTACAAACCTTGACATAGTTGTCTCCAAGAACATGGCCGACTAAAAAAAATGCAAGAAAAACATGACTGTTAGACTGGTATCGCGCAAAAGCTATATATAATCCCAACAAACATACTCCACAGTATTCAATATGAGTTAAATGAATGAGGTCGCTTCATATCCTCGATTGGTGAGATACACACCAATTCAACAAGGCGCATGCTGTTGGCAATTTGTGGTAGAACTGAGCCAAGTTTTTTTTTTGTAAATAGTCTCTCCAATATTACATTGAATCCTTCTGCTGAAGCTGGCAGTGACTGACCCTTCTCTTGCAATCAATTTTATAAAATAAAAAAAACATACACCATATACATGATTCATCTATGAAGTACGAGTTGGTGGAGTGCAGCATTAAAAGGTTCGTGCAGTGAATAACGCTTTTTGTTTTTGCACCAGTCAATAAAGGGCTACCCAGGCATACAATAATGAAAGCAATGACAAGCCTGTTTTTTTTAATAAATTTAGGGACAAAAATGCATGAACTAGCATTCATAAGTGTCGGACAATAATGGAAGAATTGTGCCTTAATTTGATGATAATTAAAGAAGATACAAAGGGAGCAATAGTTTCCTGAGCATGGACAACATTTCACAATGTGCGCACGGGACATAAGTTTTTCTTTGGGAAATCGGGGMTCGAACCAGTAATCGAACAATTAAATTGTAGAGACAATAAAGAATGATTTTACAAAAAAAATTATTTCCCTTTATTTAAAAAATGAACCATTAACTGACCGATTTTACTGACAGATTGCACTGGYCTGTAGAGCTGAAATCTTCTCCTCAGATCAGCTAATATCCTCCTCATTTCAGATACATTACTGGAGCTCTGATACCACAATAATGGTAGAAGTGTCCTCAGACACACACTTTTATTAAATAAGAAAAGAAATTACATATGAGAATTTGCAAGAGTTTACACCCGAACACCTCAACACTCTTACAATGAGCTATATATAAGCTAAATGTCCTAACAAACTCTAGTTATGGATCATTTATTAAATAAACAAGTGTCCATTTACAATAAATTCTATCTTAACAATCTTCTAACTATACTCCTAATTTAGAGCCTAAGATAAGACACCTTTCTAGAGTCATATCTTTTACAACAATACTCTATTTATAAATGTCTCCATTTATTAATCAAATATTCTAGATTATTAATTTAATATTCTAAATTAATAATTATTTTATTCTAACTTTTTAAACTATGATATTTGTATTTTGGATCATCTAACAATTACCTCTAGTTAATGACTTGTCCTGATCCAGTCCAACCTCATCTTCTCATTGGATTGATGACCAAATTGGTGTTATGATAGTTATATAATTTGGCCTTGAAAACAACAGATAATCGAGAAGGCCTTGAGCGATCTTGGAAATTTTTGGCTCAATAGGAGCCCTCCATTCCCCACAATTTCAAAAGGCGACTCCAATAAAGATTCATAGTATTGAACACTTCAAAATATTTTTAAGTCCCTATAACAAGAAGTAGAAGAAAAATTATTGAACCAGCCAGTAGCTTTGTGGTTCAAGATTCTATCTATTTATTTCCATAAATTGTTGTTCATCAAGAAGATATGGGAGACCGTGAGGAATGAAATGCAAAAGCAAGAAACGAGGAAAGATAAGAGGAAGGAGGAAGAAAATATGAAAGGAAAAGAAACTAGAGATAGAGACAAAGAATAAGTCCTCTAGCTCTCCAGGGTGAACAACATCAATTGCCAAATCTTCCTACTGGAGTACTATCAGTATTTAATGGTGATGATATAATGAATCCTGACAAACCTCTTGATCAATTCCTTACAATTTGTGATATACACGTGTATGATGTCATGGTCAGAGTATTTCTACAAACTTTGGTCAATCCATCTTATGACCAGTATTTGTCCCTACCACAAAAATCAATCACATGTTTTGATGATATTGAGTATGCATTCATGAGAATATATGCTCATCATGTTGCATATCATACCCTCCTAACTCGTTTTACTCAAATCCATTTGGAGAAGAATGAAAAAATCGTAGATTTCAATCCCATATTTTTTAGGACTTTACAATGAATATTAGAGGATCAACATCCTAATTTCCTTGTTGCTCTTGGATGTTTCAAAAATTCAATACCTACAAATGTAAAATATGAAATCAAGTCTGCCTGAATTGATACATTATAATATGTTATGAAGAAAGCACAAGATATGGAGGAAGATATGTTAGAAAGCAATGCAGATATGGATATTATTTTGGGAAGAGTGCAATGATAAATGATGTCCCTCAAAGTTTCAGATGAGAGCATGCCTAAACTATCTCGAAATGTGGAAGATAAATAAGTTGCAAGAGGTATATTTCATGGTTGACCACCAAATGTTCGAGCTATTCCTCTACCAAATGAACTTTCTCATTCAAAGCAAGTTTTAGAAATTGCATAGTTGAACAAAATTGTTAGAGATGCAGAATGAGATAAATCGATTAAGGAGAGTTGAAGAACAAAGATGAAATCAATAGTACCAGAATGTTGTAGCACCCACATATGGATTTAGGGAATGTCCTAAAAGAAACATGAATGTGGACAATCCTACTACTAGGCCTAGAGAACCCTAGTTTCAAAATCTCAATGTTGTTGTAATAGATGAAATTATTGATGAACTTATTAAGGAATATCACCTATTCTTAGATCCTCTTGAAGTCAATAATGAAGGATCTTATAGAATCCTTGAATCCATGGAGATAGATGATGATATGATGTCATTTTCAGAAGCATATTTGACAGTAGAAGAAGAAATTTTGAATAAATAACAAGAGAATGTAGTCCAAACAAGGGAACAATTGAATAAATTCAAAGAGAAAAATAGTACTTCCCCACAAGTGGACAAATTTAAAGGTGTCCCAACTCTTCCAAAAAATGTTTCTTCCCAAGCAAATTACAAGAATAAAAGGTAAATTTCTCAGAGGAATAATTATGAAAGGGTAAACTCTACTAAGATTACTTATTATAGTGTTGACGATGTGACAAAATTGCATATTAACATTCCATTTTTTGAGGTATTCAAAATTCCTCAGCAAAAAGAAAATCTAATTAAAGTACTAGAAAATGGAGATAAAACTGATATAAGGGTAGAGGTAGCAATCAACAACAACATTATGCCCCTTTTATGAGAACATGAAGAAACATTCCTCCCTTTTATATATCTTTGCAGACACCTCAAATGATATTACATAATTGTATGGTAGATAGTGGTACCACAAATAACATCATGTCCCTTTCCATAATGCAAGAAGTTGTCTTGGAATGCACTAAGTATTATGAAACTGGAGAGAACATTTATGCAATTTATTCAAGAAAATTCCCAACATAGTGAGAAATCAAGGATTTTTCTGCATGGATAAATTATGCACCACATATCATGATTGTTTTCACTATAATTGTGATTGACCTACCTGCAACATATGATGTTGTTTTAGGAAGGGAATAGTGTTTTCCCTTGGGGGGATACATAATGAATGATGGAAGTTGTATGATGTTGCCAAATAAATATGGTAGACTTACAAGGATCCCTCATGAATAGAGAAATCGTTTTCTATTCAAGAAAAAATAAATTGAAGCAGTGGTAAACTACATCGATGTTGGTCATGGTAATTATTACATTTTAATTGAATATTATATGAGGATTGAAAATAATTATGAACCTCTATTCCATGGATTTTGGAAAATGTTTTTTGATGGTGCTTCCTCAAAATATGGATATGGAGTAGGTGTGATATTTAAAAGTCCCCGGGGACAATTGCATCCACATGCATTTTGATTACAATTTGAGTGTAAAAACAATGAGGTGGAATATGAAAGGATGAAGCCTTATGTTGAAAGATTTTGGGATCTTATCCATACATTTAGTTCCTTCAACATATCATTCATTCTTAGGGAAATAAATTAAAGGATTGATTCATTGGTAGTGTCGACCTCACTTTTCAATCTGGAATCATCTTATAATACATTCCATGTTAAGATGATTTTTTGCTCATCAGTACCAGAAAACCAAGATTTTTGGAAAATATTAAAAAATGAAGAACATATTGTTGAATTTATCATGGAGCAAAGCATTGATGAAGAATATTTTTCAGAAAACCATAAGTCTGAATATCTAAATCATGGAAGCGATTTCAGCACTAAATTTTATGTTCTTCTAGAATCTTTGTTTACTCAAGATGATCAAATATGGAAGAGAAAACCTGTTGAAGAAACTGTTGATTAAGGTTGGTTTTCATTGATGTCAACCCTTGAAGAAAGCCCCGTAGCACAAAGGCTTGGGTAATGGACCCAATATTGTTTGATGTAAATATGACTCATTATTTTTTTGTCATGGTTGATAAGAAGTAAATATGGATGAACTCCAAAGTGGTCCCCTTATGGTGAAAGCCCTCACGGGAAGACACTTTCTGGAGTAAGAGAACTCATGCTTAATTGTGGAATAATGAGGTGAAGGAAAGTGATTTTGTCAGGGAAAATATCCTAGATGAATAGTGCTTGTAATTTCATTTTCAGTGGTATGTGGAATGTCACATAGTTCCTCACGGTTAGAGAGTTATGGCCATGAGAAGTTGGAGACCCCAGGTTTGGGTAATGGACCCAAGTTTGTTTGATGGGTAACAGTATGAGTTATGATATATTTTCAGATAATACTATTCTATATGGATAGTACATGTCATTCCATTTTTGGTGGTATGTAGAACGTCACATAACTCCTCACGGTTTGAGAGTTATGGCCTTACGAAGTTGGAGGACCCTCATATGTCATCTAGAAGCCCCAAAAGGTCAAAGTAGTTAAAGTGGTTTAATATATTTTAAAAGGTAAATAATAAAGTGAAGTGATGAGTGTATTATAATTCAAAGTGAATACAA
>JASDQU010509344.1:0-27310 GCA_032191745.1 Picea mariana | reverse complement strand
CAGGTTGGTGCATGGTTGATGCACTTGTTTATGGTACAGGTTGATTACAGGTTGAGGTACAGGTTCATGCATGGTTCAGATTTATTGGTACAGGTTTACAACGGTGTATCTCACAGTGATAGTGTGACATTGGTTCCATCATTCTACTTCTACTTTAGGGTGGCAGGACGGGGCAAGGACAAGTGGTTGTAGCCTTCTTCCGGTTGTAGCCAGAGAACATTGGGGGTTGTAGCATACTTATGGTTGTAGCCAGAGAATTGGGGAGTTGAAGCTTCCCTCAAGTTGTAGCTTGAGAAACTAGGGGGTTGGAGCCTCCTTCCAGTTGCAGCTAGAAAACAAAGGAAGTTGGTGTTTCCAATGAATGTATTTCTTCAAGACATATAAGAAAAAATATTCTGTGGTTTTCTCCTGATTTGGGTTTCCACATAAAACACTGGTGTACTGTGTATGTGGGTGATTGTTTATTTCTTATTGCTCATTATTGGATAATAATTCTAAATTGATATAACATTTGAAGAAAAAGGATTATAATTACGCCATTACTGATTCACCCCCCCTCTCAGTAATCCAATAGAAACATCACTTATAAAAGTACAAGATGTTCAGAAAATGAATATTGGAACTCAACAGGACCCAAAAAAAAATTAATTTGGGAACCACATGTACCAAGGAGGAAATTGACCAATACATCAAGCTCTTCTTATATTTCCAGGATATTTTTGCAAGGACATATGATGATTTGAAAGAATAAGATACAATTATTGTCCAACATGTCATACCTTTGAAGGAAGGAACCAATTCTATTATATAGAATACAAGGATAACTAATCCTAAACTAAAACCTTTGGTTAAATTGGAACTTGAAAAGATGGAAACGACATGAATTATTTTTTTAGTTAGACATTCTAATTGGAAATCAAATCCAATGGTAGTAAGAAAAAATAATGGAGAAATCCAATTATGTGTTGATTTCCAATATCTTAACAAAGCTTCTCCAAAAGATAATTATTCTCTACCCAGTATGGAGATGTTATTACAACAAATCACTAGTTCTGTAATGATTTTTATACTTGATACATTTTTTGGATACAATCAAGTGTTGGTGGCAGATGAAGACGGACATAAAATGACATTCAAGACACCTTGGGGAACATATGCCTAGATTTCAATTCCATTTGGGCTGATGAATGTGGGAGCTACATTTCAAAGAGCCATGGATCATGCGTTTAAGGATATGATAGAGAAAATTATGGTAGATTATCAAGATGACCTGACACTCTACTCAAAGTTGAGAGAACACAATATCTCACACCTCCGAGAAGTTTTTGAACGATGTAGACTATATGGAATCTCTTTAAATCCTAAGAAATGTCTATTTGTTCTCTTGATAGAAATTTCCCTAATTTACCCAGAAGAAGAAGGATTTATCAAGAAGAATTTTTTGAACGATGTAGACTATATGGAATCTCTTTAAATCCTAAGAAATGTCTATTTGTTCTCTTAAAAATGTTTATTCATATCTTGAGACCCAAAAGAAGGATTTGAAGGAAGAGCACCTGATTTATTTTATGAGTAAATTCTTGCAAGAGTATGAACTGAAATATTCTCCCATGGAGAAACAAGCATTTTTCTTGGTCAAAGTTGTCTCTTACTTCAGGAATTATATTCTAACATCACATGTATGAATGGTATAAATACATCATCTTTTATTTAAAGTCGGGGAAATTTCTAGCTGGCATGATAGCAAAATAAAGGAGATTACTAAAGATGAAATCAAATTCTTATGTGTTAGTTTCTAGGATTTTATTCCGGAGAAATTTTGATGGTATGTTGTTAAGATTCCTAAGCCACTCTAAGTCCATTGAAATGGTGAAGGAAATGCATGAAGGTGTTTGTGGTGGACATTTTTCTCCAATGGTAACATCACATGGAATCTTGCGAGCTGATATTTATTGGCCAACATTATTCATATATGTACATGCTTTTATAAGGAAATGTTTACCATGCCAAAAATTTACTGGTAAAGAGAAGAGGGTTGTTATTCCTATGAAGATAATCATAGTTGAAATTCCTTTCATACAGTGGGGTTTGAATGTTATTGGCCCCATAAATCCTAAATCCATTAAAGGCCATTCTTACATAATAAAATCCACTAATTATTTTTAAAAATGGGAAGAGGAAATAATATCAAAGGAAGCCAATACTGAGCATCTTATTCAGTTTTTACAAGAGAATATTCTATCAAGATTTGGTGTTCCAAAGAATTTTATCATAGATAATGGTTCTATATTCATCAGTTTGAAGTTTACAATCTTATGTGGTAAGTTTGGTATAGTAATGGAAAAATCATCAAATTACCATCCTCGAGGAAATGGATTGGTTAAATCGACCAACAAATATCTATTGCAAATTCTCAAGAAGACAGTATCTACAAACCAAAGGGACTGGCACAAGAATCTTTTGAATTCTTTATGTGAAAGTAGAATAACACTAAAAAGTAGCACTAGACATTCTCCTTTCTCCTTAGTCTATGCAAAATATGCTCGATTACCAATACATTCAGAGCTAAATGAATTATACATTTCCATTGGGATTGAAGGTGAATAAGGGACTACACTAATGCAAACTCAATTTCATCAATTGATGCAATTAGAGGAGAAAATAGAACATGCATTAGTAAATGTCCAGAAAAGGCAGGAAGTAGTGAAAAAATATTTTAATCAAGGTGCCACAACCAAATATTTATGAAAAGATCAGTTTGTCTTATTGTGGAATAAGGCCAAAGAAAAACCTCCATTACACTCAAACTTTGATGCCCTATGGATTGGACCTTACTAGATTGAAAATATATGTGGCTTCAATTCATATTTGTTAAAAGGAATGGATGGCCAAGTTTTAAAACTGCATGTCAATGGGTAGCATCTGAAACATTCCTTCTCCTTATCTTATCATTTTTTTTAACAACCAATGTACTATAGTCCACTCTGTATCATTTATGTGTATATTCAGCATGTATAAATACCTCCTTGACTCCATTCCCAGTGGACTAAGGCATTATGGGTTCTTAGCAACTCACAAGGGGTCATTGTCCCACAGTTGGAGTCGATATGTTGATTTTTTTTCATGTATCACCTTTGATTTCAAATTTTATCCATGTATAGAACCCTTCCCCCCACATTTCCTTTTCATTTCATAGTCAACCGTGTGTCTATAGTTTCATTAGATGTCAAGAATATTTTCACATGTTTAGAATACTTAGCCATTTTTATGACTTGTGAGGGATTCCTTATGTTGTGTGGAGATTCTCCTTTCCAAAACCATTTCCCTTCACTCTACACAAAAATTTCCCTTGCACAAGTTGTGTTCTACATAAGCCAACACTTGAGTTATTTTCGAACTTTTTCTTTAGTGCAGAGAACCCAACACCACCCTTCTCTCTACACAAATCTTGTCTTTGCATACCCCATTGTTTCACACTTCTGCCTCCTCCATAATGCACCCATGTACTCCAAAACATATAATCCTTACTTAGTCATTTGATGGTTATGGTTGTGTGGAAATCTTGGCATGCCATATCCCCCGCACATCTATACTTCCACACAACCCTCACCTCCGCACACTTATACTTATGCACAACTATTGTGTGTATAACCTTGCACATTTCGCTCCTCGCACACATCAATCCCTCTACACTTCCACACAACTAAACCTTTAAAGAAATTATCTCTCTCTACCCTTGTTCCATACTTAGTGAAATTCTCGTTGGACTATCATGCACCTTGTGCACTTTTTGAGGGTCATTTATGATTCATTAATGATTTCTGATTCACAAGGTAAATTGTTGTAATTTGGGGTTAAAGTGGACTGATTATCATGTTTTCCAATGAAGCACTTTCTTTTCAAAATAACTTCCATTTATGGTTTGCACATGTCTTGAAGGAAATTGTATGTGATGAAGGGATGTTTTATTAAATGTTATTCATGAGCTTATCCTTTAAACATATTAATCCCTGTAATTCATAAGTAATTGTGTCACGTATAACAAAGTGCATTAGAAGAATAATAATCATGGTAACTAGAAGAAGAAAAGAGCCTTTTTATGGAGATATTATCAATTCCCTCGTGCACCAAGACACGGACTTCCATTGTTCAACTACATATCAGTGTTTCTTTAGCTTAACTACTAATTAGAATCTAAAGAACAAGATTTGGATGACTCGCCTAGTGAGTTTTGGTTGCATGCCCAAATTTGTTGAGTTTAGGGAGTTGGTTTACTAGTGTGCTCGCCGATTTGATTCAAAAAGTAGAACAATTCAAGTAGCAGTCGAAGGAAAGAACATAATGCTACTAACTCCCAAATTTTTCAAAAGGATGCTCTAATTGCTCCACTCCAACAGAAGTCTCAAGCTTCAAGAAATTGATTCTTTCCTAGATTCCCAGGGTGGTGGGGTGAATTTGTTGAAGGGATCCATGGTTCCATTAACAAAAATGAAAGTTGATATTTCAACTATTGACATATCTATGTTGTCAGAGTCGTATTGATATTTTTCTTGGCTATTTGTGCATTTAATGGGACGAGATTCGACATATCACATTCCTAGGTCAGTTTTATATGTATTGTATTTTTCCTTTCGAAAAGAAGCTATGTTTGACTGGGTCAAGGTAAACTCAAACAAAATTTCCTACTAGTAGGCCAATTACTTGAAAAATCAAAGATTTTTCATGGCCACATATCTGGTCCTAGCGATTACTTATTGGAATGTGTTTGAAGGATTTCCCTTGAGGGGTAATTTAGATGTTGAAAGTGAACCTGTCCTATTCTGGTACCCAATTCTTTGGAAGCATAAGGAACCATTCCATTTTTTCCTTATTCAGGATCAATTTCTTAAAGATTTTAGATACATGTTGATCGAAGTAGCACTAGCAAGGATAACTCAAGAGGTAGAGGATTTTATCAAGGGAAAAGGAGTTTGTGTGCACAAAGAGGACCGTACTTATGTAAGGTTGTATGGATATGACTAGGGAATCCCAATTCTTCTCGCTACATTTATTTGTGATCAGTATTTTATTGTCGAAATCTGTAGGCAGTACAAAACATGGTCCACCCTTTTTGATAAAAAGAGAAAGAGGAAAATCATTTTCCTACCCTTTAATGTAGCTAATGTGACAATAAGAATTTCCCTCCATTTAATATAAGTTTCTGAAATTCTTAATGCATTTAACTTGAAGGAAGCAAAACCTCTCAAAGGTTTTGACCCTGAAGGGTTATTTTCTAAAAATTTGGCATCCATGAGGTATAGAAACCTTTTCATAAGGGTTGCATAAGGAATTGATGACAATGACCCAAATACTCCTAATAAGAAATAAAATCAGGTATGCAATGATGATTTGGCCACTGAGATTATTTCAAATACTCAACAACAACAAACTAGAACAAGGAAAAGAGGGAAAAGTGCAACTAATGTGCAATCTTCTTATGCCCCCCATCCACATAGAATTTCCTCCTTTTGCATAGAAGAAACAAGAGTCAAATGTAAGAAGAGAAGAGAATAATGAAGGAAATGTCAGAGGAGATGATGAAGATGATTCCCCTCGTGATAACATTGAAAAGACACATGTTTTTCCACAGCCTAAAAGGAAGAGAAGTTCAAGTAAGAAAGGATCACATAATTTTGAAGGGACAAGAGATATTGCTGATATGGAAGTCGATAGTGCCACTATACCTAACTAGGTAGCATTACAGATGGCTTAAATTCAGCGAATAGCAAAGGAGTTGGYCGAGGAAGGACCAACTATTTTTCAAGGGCTATCTTTAACATTGCATAATTCCCAATATAATAAGGAAGAAAAAAAATAGAAAATAGAAAATATCCACGTTAAGAATAAGAAAATAACTCAAAAATGGAATTCAAAAGTGGACGTTTCAAGATTCATACCCTTGGGACTCCTCAAATTGAATATCACCACTGGAGATGGTCCTTCTCACTCTTTTTTGGAGTAAGAGCTAGAAAATATTAGGTTAAAAAGAATAATAAGCGAACTCAAGGACACATTGAGTCATAAATCTTTGTTTCAAAGAACCATTAGCTATTATTGCTCCAGATCAAATGCCTAAGAGTACACCAGAGACATCGACATGGGTAAAGAAGGCTGCCAAGTTTTTGAGCAGAGTAAGAATATGGAACCTGTCACAATGAATCACCATCTTTATGGAATATTTGCAAAAATATTTGGAACATGATAAACTTTTTTTACAAATGTTTTAAGTACTTTTGTGCACGGGTGTCAAGTTTAAGTGATTTCCATAGAAATAAAAAAGATTTACCTTCAAACCGTAGAATAAATCAAGTGAGAGCAAGTTGGTTAGTGAGAATTCAAATTCTACGAGGTTCAATTACCAATTGTACAAAGATTAATGACAAAATAAGCAACACATTCCTTAAAGCACTTGAAATTGTTAAAAAACTTGAGGCCACACAACTAGTAAGAGAGTCCATGCTTATACCTAAGGAGCAATTGGAGATGATATTGAGTGTAATTAAAGCTTCATGGGGGATTGATTTTGTCAATCTCATTGATTTTTTGAAAGAAGAAATTAAGTGGTGGTTAGTTACATTTGTGAATGATAATGAAGACCACCTCACACTAGTTGAATAGTTATGCTTCAAATTCAAAGAAATGGAAGAAGAAATATGTTCACTCTGGGTTAAGCAAAACATCATGGTTCTACCAATGAAGGAGTATGTTGAAGAATGGCTCAAAATATCGTTAGCGCCAATAATTAATCCAAAATAACAACCAAGAAGTGGTTATACCAAAAAGACATCATAGACAGAAAGATCCATCCATCCACTATTCCTCTGCTATTTTTGTGAGTGCATTTATTTTTGAAACATTTCCCTTATTTTGTCTCAGTCTTTGATCATCTAGATTTTTTGGTGAATTGTTCATTTATAAAGTCGATCCCTTATTTCATTTATCCTTTTCTTCCATGTTACAGTTACTAATTTATCTGTCCCAAAGGAGCCCCATCCTAGTCCATTTGGATAAATGCATTTCTTTGAATCTTTTAAGTATCAAGAACATTGTGTTTTGCGATAGGAAAGCAGTTTATTCGAACTTGAACATCAATCTATAATATTTTTTACTCTCATAGAGAACTATTCCAAGAGCTCATAACATTTGTGGTTTTAGAATTTATATAAGCATGAGATCTCGTGTATGTTTATCCTATGCATCTTGTGATTTTAAATGAAAGAAATCATTTAAATCTCTCTAAATTTTAGGTCCATCAATCTCATTTTATGTCCATGAGTCTTGCTTCAAATATTTTTCTCTCATTACTTGAATGAATGGATGTGATTATATTGATATAGAGATTATGTTTATTGTATGTGAGTTTATTATTTTTCTACTATAATTTATTTACTACATGTTCAGTTACTTTACCACCTGGTCCACTCACAGGTGTAGATGATATGAATTCTTAAGCCTATTGTTTAAATAATTGAAAATCTAAGTGTGAAAGAGGAGTACCACCTCTATAAAAACATAAATGCTATCTTGATAACTTCTTTAAGAATACCCTAGGAGTTTGACTCTTGTCCCTAACATGAAAAGAGATCAACAATGAGGTACTCAATAATTGCTCAATTCCATAGCTACTTGATCTAAGTTTCAATGATCATTTTAGGTTCTAGTATGATTTTTCCCTCTTCATCGAGCTTTGGAAACATAGTTTTAACAGGGATATTATCATCGATTACCTTCTTTAAATAAGAAACTTAGCGGATTGGATGCACATGTGAAGATGAAGGCAACTCCAATCTCTAATCTATACTACCAATCCTCTGCAACACATTCAAAGGGGAAATAATACTTGGGTGATAATTTATTGTCCTTATTTTGTTGCTTGAGGAGCATTTGTTTGTATGGTTGCAACCTGAAAAGTACAGAATCCCTCATTTCAAAGCACCTTTCTCTATAATGTTGATATTCTTGTTGTTTCATCCTCTTTTGTGCTATATCCAAGTTGTCATTCAATAGTTAGAGAACCTCTTGTTGGTTCTTAATGTGATATTCTACTTCTTGAACCTTAGGTTTCCCTCTCAAGGGTTATGTGATGTATGGAGTATGATACCCAAATAGTGCCATAACTGGGGACAATTTGGGTGAAGCATGGAAGAGTTGTACCATCATTCTGCCAAAGGTAACCATTTGATTCATTGTGATTATTTATAATATGCAAAGAAATTGAGATAACCTTATAAACATTTATTCACAATCTCAATTCCCCCATTATATTAGGGATGGTAAGAGGAGTTGTGAGTTGGTTGAGTATCCAAATAAGAAAAAAATTCAATTCAAAGCATGCCTAGTTTTTCTCACTCTATCCACCACCACCATTATGAAAGTATTTCATTCATACTTTGGTAGATCTATGATCAAACCCATTGATACTTATTCCAAGTGTTCATTGTGTATAACTAATGGTTCTATAAGACTCAACGTCTTGATCATCTATCCTTTTGTCTATTGGAAAACCAAACACTCTACCACAAACTTGTGAATATCCATTCTAAAACCTTCCAATAAAAAAATCCTTCTTGATCTTATGATAATTATTCAACAATATTGATTATCCCCCTATAGGAGAAGTGTGCAATTTTGAAAGGAAGTTTTGTTTGAATTGAGAATTATTACATGAATATAGGAAATCCTTATATCAAAGTGAATCATTTTTCCACGCGTATTTATCTGATGCACTGGGATCTTGTACTAGTTCTTGAATCAACTATCCCACATTCTAGTCTTGCTATCATTCTATATATAATTCTTCTACCCAATCATCTTGTAGAATCAATATAGAACAATATAAAGCCTCAAAGTATTCTTCTTTCCTTCAAAATGCATCTGTTGCCACTTTTTATTTATTTATTTTGTAGATAATTTCAAAGTCATAGTCAAGAATCTGTGTGATCCATTTTTTTTTCTCTTTTGAAGATAATAATTATTCCAAGAAGTACTTTAGACTATTATGATTTTTTTTTTAACATTGAAGTGTCTTCCTATTACATAAGGGTGCCATTACTTAAAAAAATGTAGTATGGACAACATTCCATGCTCATAATCGGTTTGATTAATTTATTACCTTTAAGTTGGAAATGTTCAAAGACAAGGGACCTTCCTTATTGTAACTACATCAATGACATGCTATGAGGAATCACACTCCACAATAAATGTTTTTACAAAGTTAGGCATGGCTAAGGAATTAGTCCTACAAAAGGCCTCCTCAATTTTTTCAAAAGCTTGGGTTGCTTCTTTGGTCCAAGAAAATGCATCATCTTTCAAGAATGATCTTAGAGGTGTTGTTATTAGACCATAGTTCTTAAAAAAGTTGTGGTAATAGATTGCCAATTCTAATAATCCCCTGAGGAATTATGTCATATCTATAATTTGTTTACGATCCACCTTGACATGCTCATGAGATACAATATGATCCAATTATTCCACTTCATGAACTCAAAAAGAACACTTGGAAGGCTTTGCATCAATTTTTTCTCCTCCAATACTTTTAATACCATGTTGATATGGTGTATGTGCTCTTCCCAAGATTTACTATAAATTAATACATCATCAAAAGATATCCACACAAAATTTCGAAGGAAAGGTTTGAAAATAGAATTTATCAAATTTTTGAATGTTGAAGTAACATTAGTGAGGCAAAATGGCATCACCATAAACTCATAATGATCTTCATGTGTTCTAAAGGTTGTTTTGGGTATGTTTTCTTTCCTCATTCTATTTAATGATAACCTCAATGAAGATATTGGAAAAGAAAATTTCTCCCTATGATTCATTAATGATGGGAATGAGAAAGTTACCTTTAATGGTGATCTTGTTGATATCTCTATAATCAATACACATGTTCCATTAATAATCCTTTTTGTAAACCATCACCACTAGTGAACAAAAAACTCTTTAGCTAAGTCAAAGGTTGCCAACCTCTAGCATTTCTTGAACCATACCCTTAATCTCACTCTTTTGGGCATAGAGGTATCTATAAGTTAAAATGTTAGGAGGAAGCCTCACTGAAATCAATTTAATAGCATGATCATGCTATCGAGCAAGATGAAAACTTTTGGGTATCTCAATAAATACCTTGGAATTATTGTGGATAACTCTTTAGAGATCCAAGGAAACAAAGGGTTTATATGTTTGAACATATAGTGAGCACAATTGTGAAATTATAGTAATAGGTGTCCCTTTTCTAACAATTTTGTCATCTTATTATAGCTTATCACTTTAGATTATTTTCCTTGCATACCTTTGATTTCAACTTCCTTTCCTTTTGAGGAACATCTCATGAAAGGTTCTTGAAAGTTAAAATCCATTGTTCCCAATGGTCATAACCAATGGACCTTTAGTACCATCTTAACCCCACCATTTGATGGAAATCATTGGGTTATCAAAGAAAAAATCCCTCACAACAAGCTTAATACTATGTCAATACCTTAAACAGTTTATGGTACCTCCATTTGCAATCATTACTTGTAACAATTGGTGTTGGATATATAAAGCAATTGAGAAGCTCGCTAATTATTGTTAATGAAATTATGGGTACTACCATAATCAATCAACATTGTTACCTTTTTTATTTATATATCCCTCTATCTTAAGAGTTTGAGGAGTGCTAATTCCAACCAAAGCATGAAAAGATATGGTTGGATTAGTCACTTTGAGTTTTTTTATTTTTTCTTCTTCCTCCTTAAAACCTATGTAGAATAATGTTTTCTCACCACACTTATGACCCTTACTATATTTGTCACAATTAAAACATAGTCTATTTGCTCTTCTTTCATCCATTTCATGATGTTACAACCTTGTAGGTTGAGTGAGGTTAGGAGTGAGAACATTCTGCTCTCTATATAAGGTGTTAGTGACAACCCTCTTGGTAGCCATATTTTTACTTTCAACTCTTTTTGCAACACTAAGATCATTCCATGGATTAAGGCTCTAGGAGATGCACCTCACATTGAATGCTCTCTTTTAAAGTTCCCATAAAGAGATACAACAAATTATCCTCTGGAACGTTATTCACTATGAGACCCAATTTTGAAATTGTTGAATGTAGTATGTAATTGGACCTCTTTCTATCAATTGGATAAAGAAATTTTTTCTCATACCATCCCCATAATTTGTTATCAGTTCATTTGTAAAAATGTAAAAAGAGAAAATATAGTCCTTTTTGCAATCACAAAGCCATCGATGCAACATAAATTGATCAAGTTCTAAAAATAAGGATGCAATAGTTACCTTTTGTAGAGTTAGCACTGGTGGAAATCAAAGAATTGCTTCATATTTTTTTTTTTTTTGACAAAAACGATTAATGGATCTTTATTATAGGATAGTAGTGGCAAAGCCACTAGAACTATTACATCTGAGTTGATTCATGTTCAACTGAATTGTTACAAGGCCAGAAGGCTCTACCCTCCTACCTAGGTATAATTCTTAGAGCTAGAAAACTATCATAATCTATAGTTTCTCTATATGCGGAGGCTTCTATACAAAATGCCTTCATCGCAATGTTATTTGTAGAGAACTTGCTTGGCCTAAGAATTAATGGCCAAAATTCCTTGGGCCCTCATTATTGGGCAAGTCCTGCTCCAGTTGCCAGTCTTTGTTCATCTTTTCCATTTGGGCTTCCATCTTGCTGACTCATTCTTCGAATTCCTTCTTTGGGTTTTTGAATTTAGTGCAAATCTGTTCCAGATCCTCTGAAAACCCGATTTTAGTCGATGTGATGTCAGCTTCTAGCATTTCTAGTCATCGTCATGCTTCAATATCTAGGTTCTGGAAGAAATCGTCTTGGTTGTGTAGAAAGTGTTTGAGCCTCTTCAGTTCTTCTTCCATCGAATTCAACATTTCCTCCATTGATGGTTTTCTCCCTGAGTTGGATGCCATTTCCTTTAGTTCTTCTTCTGTTTTCCTTCTTCTACATGGGCGGCTTCCTGCCTCTGCTGTTGTTGTGCCTCTGCGCGGGCGACTTCCTAATATCAAAATGATCAGGGGATGAAATGGCCCTTCCCAGCCTATTCTTTTATCCTCAATTCCTTCCATATTTGGGCTCCACTTCATGTGAACGATCTAATGCACCCAGTCGATCTATGCGATCTGGCACATAGTATGGGTCTCTTGCTGGGCCCTTGTCTTTTTCTGAATTTTCAACGACCGAATGATTGAAATTTCTCTCATGTTTGACACCGATCTTATCTCTATTTGTCTTGGATTCTCCCCTGTGAATTGTCTAAGCCTGTGACGTATCTCTTTGCCAGCTCGCATTCTTGCATTCTCACTATACTTTTTGGCCCATTATGGTGCTAGTCGGCTTTCCCCGGGCTTATGGAATTTCCATGATGGTTGTGGTTCCATTTACTTGGAGTGTTCCAATGCGTGAGAGGACTCCTTTGTTGGCTTCTGCATCTGTTGGTGCATTCAACTTTCGAAGAACATGGAATAGCTGATATGTTCTCAGGCTTCCCAAAAGTAGTTGGACTTTCTCCAGTATGTGTTGGAGTTTTATGTGCTTGACCATGTTGTGAAGGATCAATGCTTGAATTATGAGTCTAGAGTCCCCTATAATTACCAGATCTTGGACATTTTGGTTGATAGCTTGATTCAGCCCTTGCCAAAGTGCAAATGCTTCTTCTCTGTTGTTTGTTTCTGTTCCTAGTCCCCAGGCATAGGTAAGTTCTAGTTGTCCGTTGGGGCTTAATAGGACCCTTCCTCCACCTGCCACCCCTGTATTTCCTTTGGAGGCCCCATCAAAGTACAATATATGCTTGTTTCTCTTTCACTTCCATTCCTCAAATTCCTCCTCCTCCTTTTGAATTTCCCATGTTTCATGTTTTAACTTGTTGCCTATTTGCTACGAGTGATCCCTGATTTTGAAGCTTTTAATCCATTCTTCCTCTTCCGGCTCTAGGGGTCCCAAGTTCTTTGCTTTGCAGAAGTAGGGGGCACTTTCGCCAAAGTAGGCCTTTATCTTTGTTTCTACTTGTGCTGGGTTACTTTTGGTCTCCCTGAATAGCTTGTTATTCCGCTCGAGCCAGATCTTCCAAAGGATGAATTTTGGGAGTGTTCTCCAGAGAGTGGAGAGTTGGCCCTTTTTCGTGGCCTGAAAGGAACATTGGGAACTCCAGTTTCGGAGAAAGATGGAGGTCTCTTGAGGTAAAGAGATTGTTCTTGGCTTCATCCCAAGGACCAAATGCCATACCTCCTTGGAGTACGTGCATTGCAGGAGCAAATGGTCAGAGGTTTCCTCCACTTGTGAGCAGAGAGGACATCTGTACGGGACTTACCATCCTCTTCTTCTCAGGTTTTCTCCAGTTAGAATACCTCTATGTGCCAAGGTCCAAACAAAAATATCTATCTTTTGTATGGAATTGGAAGTCCAGATGGATTTTTAGATTACTGGGTCTTGTGGGACATGGGGAACTGTTGTAAGGTTTTTATACCCTGTTGTTGTTGTGTAGGCTCCAGAGAGTGCTCCCCAACCTCTCTTGTCTTTTTTCCTTGATTTTATTGGGGATTTCCCTTGCAAAAAGTCTGTCAGAATATTTTATTCCCCCTCAAGCTCTGGAGATCTATTGATGGCTTCCCACCTGATCCATGTTTTGTCCTCATCATCTCTCCAGATCGAAATGTCCCACGGGTTGTTTAAGTTCTGAGTTCTCATCCAATATTTTAGTCGGTTTAGTCCTTCCATCAAACTTAATGGCAGATCTCCTAGGATTGAGTCTTCCCAAACATTGATTTTCTTACCATTCCCTGGTATCCAGGTGAGATGAGGTCTAAAGAGATTCAGAGCCTTTAGACACAAAGTGAAAATAGGTGATCCTTTCTCCACAATTGCTGGTCGGTCTAGACATTGTTTCCTCGAGCCTTGGAAGTACTTATTCCAGATCACTTTTTTTCTCCAGGAGGATTTCCCCGTAACAAGGTTACAAAGAAGCTTGGCTCCTAAAACTAATTTTTGGGAGTGGATGTCTTTGAATTGGAGGCCACCTTCTAAAAAGGGCTTAGTTACTTTTTCCCAGCTAATTAGATGCAATTTCCTCCCTTTTTTCTTCCCTCCTTCCCATAGGAACCTTCTGAAAAGTGCTTCGATTTTTTGGATCGTGGTGGATGGGGCTAGTAAAAAAGAACTTTGGTAGATCAGGATGCTTTCCAAAACCACTTTAATGAGGACAACTTTACTCGCAAGGTTTAGCCAGTTTGCTCCCCAAGTTTTTATTCTTTCTTTTAACTTATCTATCAGTGGGAGCCATTGAGAAGCCTTTGGCTTGGTTCTGAAAATTGGTACTCCTAGGTATTTAAATGCATTCCAATTGGTGCATCCTTCCATTCCCAGGACTCTTGATATCTCCAACATTTCCCTTGGTGAGATGTTCCATCCATAGATCTTACTTTTAGGCAGGCTTACTTCTTCCTGAGATCTCTTTGTAAACATCCAGCTCCATTTTAAATTTCTTTTCTATTTGTACACTTGTTCCTCCCAGCAACAACGTATCATCCGTGAATTGGGCATGGTTTATGTATTTTACCCCTGGGGTTATTCTCAGGCTCAGGAGATTGTTATGAATCTGGCCACGATCTAGTTGGAAGCTGAGCACTGAGGCTTGAATTGCATAGAGAAGCAGAGAGAGGGGACAGCCTTGTTGTAGGCCCCTAGAGGCTTGAAAGAACTTATTTGCTCGACCGTTTACTAGAAGGGTGATCCAGGGGGATCCAATGCAAGCTTTTATCTAGTTTATAAGGGATGGGGCGAAGCCGAAGTTTTCCATTACTTTGAATAGGAAATTATGCCTAAATCTGTCATACGCATTTGCAAGATCGAGCTTTATGATCATACCTTTGTCTTTTCTTCAAATGCTTGAGTGCAAGGCTTCCTGAACTAGGATGATGTTGTCCATTATATGTCTTCCTTTAATGAACCTGCCTTGGTTCTTCAGGATGATTGCAGGGATAATTTTTTTAATTCTGTTGGCTATTATTTTTGTGAGGATATTGTAGCTTGTGTTGTAAAGAGAGATTGGCCGAAATATTCCAAAACTGACTGCTCCTTTTTATTTCGGAATAAGAGCTAGGAAGGACAAGTTTGTTCCTCCTCCTATCTTGCTGCAGTTATGAGATTTCCATATCAGTTTTATTAGATCTTCTTTTATTATATCCCAACAGTTTTGATAAAATCTAGCTGTGAAGCCATCTGGTCTCGGTGCCTTGTCTAGGATCATCTGGTCGAGGGCCTCTTTTATTTCTTTCTGGTTTACTTCCTTTACCAATTTGTTGTTGGCGTCTTCTTGAATGACGGTCAGAACTAGGGAGAGTGGGTAGGATTTTGAGTCTATTAAGGACATTTGAGTCTCTGTGTAGAGAGTTTCAAAGGCTTCTGTCGTAGCTTCTTTTATGCCTTCAAAGTCTGATATAATCTGGTCTTGTACATGAATTTTATTGACTGTCTTGAATTGCTTCCTTGCCTCAGCTTGTTTGTGGAAGTAACTAGTGTTTTTGTCTCCTGCTTCCAGCTAGAGGCTTCTGGATTTCTGTTGCCAGTACCTTTCCTCCTCTCTGTAGGCTTGATGCCATTTACTTTGGAGGTGGTCCTCTTGGTGCAGAGTTTCTTGATTTGTCTCCTATTCTTCCATTTCCATCTAGTGATTTCGAGCTGTTTTTGGGCTTCTTGGCGTTTAATAATTGGATTCGTTTGGGTTTTTTCCCAGGATTTGAGCGTTACCTTGAACCTCCTATGTTTTTCTTCCCCCCCCCAAAAAATATGATCCTCTAAATTTCTCATTCCATATTTTGGTAACCAAGTCCTGGAAGCCTTCATATTGTAGCCAGGCTGGGCTAAATTTGAATGGGATAGGCCCTAGATTCTTGTCATGCGAAACCTCTAACAGGATTGGCTTATGATCTGACACACTGTGCGGAAGGATAGAAGTTGAGGGAATGAGGCCCAAGAGCATAAAGGAGATTTGGACTAAGAACCTATCTAGCCTGGTTGCAATGTGCTCCGGTCCTACTCTCTTGTTTGACCATGTGTATTTCCCCTTAGTTGGTATGGCATCCTCCAGTTCCCATTCTAACATGATGTCTTCTACCCATTCTCTTGTTGGGTCTCACACAATGGATCCACATTTTTTCTCGATCGAAGCTAGTGCCACATTGAGATCCCCCCAATAATGATGTTTTCTAGGTCATTTGAGAGTAGAAAATCTTTAATCGAATCCCAACAGTTTTTTTTTTCATCCAATAAGACCGGAACATAGAGGTTGAAGAGACTTACCAGCTGACCTATTTCTTTATGTATAATACTAGTGTAAATCCAATGCATGCATGTTTCAGATCTGATTAGGTCAAACTTCATGGTGTCCCAGAGGGTTCCAAGACCTCATGAGGCACCTCTTGCGCTTACTGTTATTCCTTGGATTTTTTCCAGAGGGATTTTTTTTCTTGGAGGAAGTCTTGTTCCTCCATCTTGGTCTCCTGGATTAGAAGGATCTCGGTCTTTGACATCTTGATTATATCCTTGAGGGCTTCTTCCTTTATTCTTCTTCCGAACCCCCTACAATTCCAAGATGTTAATTTCATGATTTACCTGGGGGGTGGTATGGGCTACTTGAAGAGCCCTGGAGTGCTTCCTTATCGTCCTTACATTGATAAGTTGTCTGATTGTTTGTTGTGAGCCACTAAGGATGTATTTGTATGTCTCATTTTATCTTTCTTCTTTCTTGGATTTTCTTCCTCTATCTGCTTTTTTAGGAGTGACAATGGAGTCACTAGTGCCCTCATAGCCACTGTCTAAGGAGACCTCTCCTGATTCCATGTCTGGGCCTATCTCTTTCTCTGTGACGGTCTTTCCCTTCCCCTCTTCCCTTTCTGGCATTGGATTCTCTTAGGTTCTTGGGGTTGTTTTTCTTGTGTTTCTTCTTCAATTAGTTCGACTTCCTTTGGTTCTTTGCCTGTCATTTTCTATGGATGTCCTTGTTCTAACACTCTGAAACTGTTCTCTGTCGCTACTTCTGACTGATTTCCTTGCTTTTGGGGATGTGGAGGGATTGTATTTTCATTCCGTGGTCCTTTTGCCTTGGCTGGTGCTTTCCCTTTTCTGGGTTGTTTCCAACCTTCTCTGTCTTCCTTCTCCTTGCTTGGGTTTTTGGGGTAGTTTCGCTGAAAGTGGCCGTATTCATGGCATCCCTTGCATTTGAACAATAGTGGTTCATAGTCGAGCTTCTAATAGTGCTTCCATTCTCCAACCTTTAAATTGATTGCCTTAGGAAGGACAACCTCTAGATCCACTTCCACACAGATGCGCGCATAGGAGTATTGGTCTTTGGGATCTACCCTGTCAATATATTGCCTGAGCCCATTCCCTATTGCTTGGAGCGAATTGGGGTTCCAACAGTGGATCAGGAGATTAGGTAGCCTGACACAGACTGGGACGTCCTTGGGAACTTCCAACACAGAATTGAACCTTGGCATCCAACGATTTGGGTATATCCCTTGAGTTCCCATAAAATATGAGCCATTCTTGAAGATGATATCTATGTCTTCCTGAGAGATGAGTTCAAAGATGAAGAATCCTCTTCCCACCACATAGAAATTTACGTTGTTCTGGATCAACGGACGCTAGTTCCTTTGGATCCAGTTATCTGTAGATCTGGTTGACAGCCAAAGGCCCATGAATTTCCCTACCAATCCACGATCATACAAAGAGATTGCTACCCACATAGGATGATCCAGAGGCAATTCAATCTCAGGGATCGAGTCGAGATTCTTAACGAAGCTAGGGGAAGAAGTTGGGGGGAGCTTCTTGCCTTGGGTGACAAGGAGCTTGCAGAAGGAGGCTTCAGTTGAAGGAGGGGGCAAGGGCTCCCCTCCTCCTGAGGCTGCCATTGCTGCAGCTGAGACGCTTCAGATCCGGAACCTTAGGCAATCCTCAGAGTAGCAATTTTGTTCCCGAATTATGATCCATATTTTTTTCAAAGAATTGCTTCATAATTAATATCCATGTTATGGGATCATTACCATCAAAGTTCCTCATATCAATATTCAGAATGAATTAGTTCCTTGGTCCCAAATTGAAACCACGATGATGTGGATATTGAAGTGATGAATGATCTAGTGTCTGGGACTCAATCCTCTTGTTCTCCAAATGTGTTAAAATTGTATCCATATGTGATTGGGAATTTATCCTCTTGTTTTCATTGTTCTCTTCTTAAAGAGGATAATTTAGGATAAGGAACCATTTTAGCTCCTTGATAAGGTCCTCCTTCATGTCTATAAGATAATCTTTGCTTGTCATATCTTTGAGACAATATTTTCTTTCCATCTCTTATGTCATTTGTTTGACATCACTTTTCCTTGCCATCTCTTTGAAATCATATTTTCTTACTATGTTTGACTCAATATAATCCTTGAAAATTTGGAATTCTATTTGAGTTATCATATTTAGGATGTCAACCTTTCTTTCCATTGTAGATTCTATGTTCTTTATTCTTTATACAAGATTGGACACCTTAAGTCACATATATTTGTTCTCTTATTATGTTAATAATGAGCTTTTAGAAGAATCTACAATATTTTCATTTGAATTTTTATATCTAGACATCATGGGCTTAGGGTTTTGCAAAGTCTTGTATGCTAGTTGATCTTGAACCTATTACAACTTCACCAAATCTAGTCCTCCATTGATGAAATTTTTACATGATGTAATTTGATATTTCATCTTCATTATCCCGCTAATGATATGCAATTTGAACCTTCCAAGATAAATTTATGGTGGAATTACCAAAAACTCACATTTTTTCCCTATTTCATGAGAGTGGACTTGTATAAACAACACCTTTTCCAATATTTCCCTAGCATATATGAAATTTGGACCTAAAACACCCTAGTATATATTTGATCCAATTCCACTAGTGGAACTCAATTTTAATATTGCAACCTTCATATATGGTTTTTTACCAAAGCCACTTTTTTAATCCTAGTTTAAGGGATAGAAAAAAAACCCTAACTTGCACAATCTATAACTCTGAAACTATAGCAAACTAGATTTTAGAATTTTATCCAATACACTTCACTTTGTCTTTTATCAACCCTAATAATTTCACTCCATGTGTTTGGTCTTAAAAAATGTTAAAATGAAAATTATAGGATGACTAGTTTGAAGGATTCAATCCAAGGATCACATACTCTTATACCAAATGTTATGCACCAAATAGCCAAATAAGCATAAAAAGGAGACAATCCAACAATGTCATGCCTAAATCAAGTGAAAGAGTGAATGAATAAAAATCATCTTTGATGTAGCATTCACTTTTTGCAATATATCAAATGCAAAACATAATATAATATTTCAAAAGAGTCTCCTTGATGTATATATAGGACACAGAGGGCTAGAAATAAATGATAAGAATTTGACATAGCTATAATTAATGTAATGATAATAAATGAGGATCGGGGTATAGGTTTAACATGGATGGTTCAATCGATTGATCTAACCCTTGGGATATATATATTTGAGATTTTATAGGGCTTGATCCATCATGATGGAATAGGAGTAACACTTGGACTATCAAGAAGAACCTTCAAATATATCAATATTCAAATCAAAGGAAGAAATTATTTGTCATTGGAATAAGGAAAAAATATTTTTTTTTTGGATAGGTCAACTCCAAGGGATCTACATCCTTTCATTGCATGTATTTAAAGCATGGAAAGGGACAAATACACCACCCAAAGTGACAAGGTAATGGAACCTCGTGTTTCTAGGTCCCTTACTTATCACCTTAAAAACACCCAAAACATAGGTAAAGTGCATCTATATCCTACAAATGATGTAGGTAAAGGTCATGTAATTCAGAGCACTAGTAGAGGATTGAGTTCGGTTTGATCCGTCATGCATAGGACATGTGACACTAGTATTCTACCCTCAAGTAAAAAATCATTCTCAGATCTTTCTTGGATGGGATTAAGGTTAGGGCTACCCAAAAAAGTGGAAATATTTGCGGGTCCTTGGATATACACTCAAATCTTAGAATATGTAAAGGTGTCATTTTGTTGCAATTTATGTCATAGATGTGAACATTTAAAGTTTCAATGCTCGGTTGGAACTCCTTTGTCCAATGTAGGAATCAAATGACTTATGAGGTTCTGAAAGGAACTATTCCTAGAGGAATTGGAGCACAAGTATCAAAATTTTGGGTGAGGAGTGAGAGCTCAAATCCCAAGCTATAATCTTGGGAAGAGTATAAAATGGTGAATTTTTACCTTTTGTCAAATCCCAACAAGGATTCCTCCTCCGTCATTGATTTTGAATATTTGAATCTAGAAGCACTAGTGCAAGGTAAGGATGTCAAGGTAAAGGACTATGTGCCTTTTAACTGGCTCCTAGTAAGAGAAATTCCCCCCCTCTTATGTTTCCCCTTTTATTTCTGTCTATGGACAATAATGCTCTAAATTCAATGTTGCTTTAGAATTCAATGTCAAGGATAGTTTATAAAGAGTATGGGATGTCATGAATACTTATCCAAATCATCCCAACCTATATAATCCTTCCCAAGTGATTCTTTCTCTTTAAGCTCTAGGGAGCGAGGTGTCACCATGTTCAATCTTGGATAAAATCCCTAACCTATCACAACAACTTAGTAGAAAGTGTGAGGTGGTGGGTATTGAAGGTAGGAGTATTCTTGAGAAAGTAGACCTATCCAAAAATAATTCCTCTCCCCCATTTTCCCCTTACATGGAATCTCAATCTAGGCCTATCCTTCTCCCCTCTATGAATGTAGTATTAATTTGGGCTAGTTTTTAAAAGGACCCAAGAAGGTAGGGGTGTGTCCCTATCCTAAGAAATCATCTAGATACAATTTGAGATCATATAAGTCATCAAATTATGAACTATGGATCCATGGCTAGGGATTTTTGTTTAGAAGTTGGAAATTCTAATCCACTTACTCCTAGTAGAAAATCCAGGTTAAAATTGGCATAGAAAAAAGTCGAGCATGAGATAAGGAGTGGAAATAAACTCTTTATTTTTTGGGGCCCTTAGAGTAAGGAAGGCATTTTGCAAGAGTAATTAATTCTTTCCATGTCCATCATCATTAGGGGGTTGGGCTCCTCCAAAATAAAACTATCCCTAAAGCGCCTCATTAAGGCTCAGAAACCAGATATTTTGATGATTAAAGACATTGTGATTGATAGTGAAAGATTTGACAACTTTCTTTCTTCCTTTCTTAAAAAATGGAAATGTGTAGTTTTGATTCAGATGGTAAATCAAGGAGAATCATAATTAGATGGAACTACTCCTTCCAACATTACAAGGAAAACACCTTCTATCAAAGGTTTTTGTAGAGATTTTTAATGTTACAAGATTGGGCAAGATTTTCACTAAAACCTCTACCATTGGTAGCAAACATTTTAATTAATTTTCACTGTAACTAAAACTTCTAGGTGACCAGAGGTTCTAGTGAANATCAAAGGTTTTTGTAGAGCTTTTTAATGTTACAAGATTGGGCAAGATTTTCACTAAAACCTCTACCATTGGTAGCAAACATTTTAATTAATTTTCACTGTAACTAAAACTTCTAGGTGACCAGAGGTTCTAGTGAAGGTTTTTTTATTGGTAAACTTATATCGATAATATATATATATATATATATATATATATATTACACATCAGTGCATATTATAATTTTGAAGTCTTGGTGCATATTTTAGATATTGAAAGTACTCAAGTGCTTATGCTGATAATATGCCTTGGTGCGCCAAACTTTGATACACACTGACATGCCAAATTCGATGATGCACATGTGCATATTATATATGTTTTGAAACTCTAGTGCATAGTTTATATCATGAAAGCAACAATATGTATTACATATGTAAAAGAATCGATGCATATTACCTTGTGCACAGTAATGTCTTGTAACAATAATGATAACAATAACAGTAGAATTAGCGGTATCATTGAAGGAATAATGTTTTTTTTTTTTTTTTTTTTCGTTAGGAGCACTACTATGTTTATTACAATTATTCGCACTGATGCATAATATTCATATAAATGCACCGATGTGTAAATATTTATGAGCCGCACAATTGAGTTCAAATGAATGCAATACAATGATAAGTTTCAATGTCAAATGTTTTCATGTTGTGGGTATGAAAATGCAACTTTTTTATTTATTTTTTACAAAATTTAAGTTAATCATCAGAAAATAAAATATTCTTTATAATTATATTGATTTATGTATTTTAATTATTGTGTTTGGATATATTCATTGTATTAATGTGTTGTATCATTTGAAGAAATATACCAATTGATTATGTATATGTTCATCGTAATAATGTAAATCATACATAAATTTAATCACCAATATAACATTTTTACAACAATGGGCAATGCAATAGAATAAGAAATTAATTTCATTATATACAAATAAGGGACCCTTTGTTATACAAAATCGGACAACATAAAGGTCCATGATATTCAAATTGTCAATAAATATTGTTACAATTATTTGTTACATGTTGTGGTTCAATTGGGACAATATGTCAACATGAAACAAATTGTATGATTTTCATAGACAAACATTTCAAAATTTACAGCTTGTAACATTCAATTTCAATGGTCATCATACATTGCTAGAACCATTGTCATTTCTCGAGCTACTTGTGTGCCTCATTTATTCATCACTTGTAGGGAATAATGTACTTGGGTTATTTGTAATGTTTTGTTGATTGGTTTGGTTTTGACATTGCACATCTTCATGTTCCAATTACAAACACAGAAATAAAGTGTAATAACTATATCTACATTTATAGTATGATATATATGATTTCATAGGTAAAAAAGTGTACCATAGTATGAGTGCTTCATAAACAATATGCTTTCTTTTGAAATCATATTTCATGCCATCTCTTAAAATATGTTATGTTGTCTCCACTTTATACTTTGTTTCATGTGATTTTTATAAGCCATGACAAAGCATAGATATAATTAAATATTCTTTGTTGTTCCATTAATTATAAAATAAGGGAATTTAAAGAACATAGCTATTTACAAATTGTTCAATTAACACTTGATACTCTAACATATACTTACAATTCATAATCCAATGTCAATCAAATATTCAAATGGTTACTCTTTTTATGTTAGCACATGTTAGAAAACATCTATGTATGATTGTAAATTAATTAAGATATATACATCATGAAAAATATAAAAACTTAAGGAAAACACATTAAGTGCTCAGAAACTTTGCACTCAATTGTTTTATTCCTTGTTGTCCCATCTTGTATGTTGAATGGGTTCCATTTTGTTTTATTTTCTCTAACAACAAAACAATTGAAAATTAATATTTCATATGATAATTAAAATTTATGTACATTAAAAAAAACAATGATTGCATGTGTTTGATGCACATTGTTATTGGGATGGTAAATGCATTGTAAATACTAATATGAATAAATACAAACTTCAATGAATTTTAAAAAAATGAAGGAAAAAATTGAGATGGATAGAATGAAGTTACATACCTTAAATATATCTTATATGATTTGTATGTGACCTATGGTGATCCCTTACAAATTTGCCTCTTCAAAAAAATATGTCCACTCCAAAGTCTTCCCTAGTAATTCTATCTTGCACAAGTCTATTTCTAACCATTGGAAAAATAATGGAATAGGGATTAGGGTTTTCTTTTATAAACTCACTTTTACAAATGAAATTCTCGTTCAATTGTTTCATTATTTTTTTCAATTATACTAGCAATGCACCATGCAAACTTAGTGCACTAGTGTGTTATGTTGACTTAAATGCAATGAAGAAATAATTAACAAAGAAAATAGAAGTGCAAATCTCCACAATGAGACTTTTGTGGAGTATTTCCTTTACAGAGGTTATGGTTTATTGTTGGTGTGTATCATTATTTAGCACATCCATGCATCTAGGATGTACATACACACAAGTACGTTATATGTGAATTTGGAGCACCGGTTACTTAAAAGTTCCTTCAAAACTCTATTTGAAATTAGAAAGTTACATGCATCCTAATCTTTGTTTTAAGAATGCAAAAACAAAAATTACATTACTCCATATGATACAGAGTGATTATATGTGTGCTCATAGGATGGGACGTTGTTGCCTTTGTTATAGTATTGTTTTAATTCATGTATGTTCCAAGAGAATTGTTTTATCACATGGATAAATTAAACTCATACAATATAATTGTTTAATCAAGTAAAATGTGTATATTATTGTTTGAAATATACATACCACACAAGTGTAAAAGGTGTCATTTGAAGTTGTAGAAATGATACTTAAACTACCACATGAGTGGAATGTGTATCATTTGAAATTATACAAATGATGCTTAAACTTGCACCTTCTACTTAAAAAGAGATTTCAATAGTTTGTTTGAAGTTATAATGTTACACGCTTCTTAAACTTTATTTCAGGACTATAGGCATATATTGATTGTGGTTTTGGTTCAAATGCAGGAGGGGATGTAATAATATCAAATAGTCATTTATTCATGTTCCAACTCATTCCATATCATTCTAAGTTAATCAATTTTTCCCTTGCCATTTGCAATTAGTCTAGATTTTAATTATTTGATTAAATTTATGCTACCTTTGCACGTGCATTTGAATAATTATGCATTGAATTTTGTAGGATCATGATTCAAATTCAAGTTCAAATGCGTAGGATATTCCATCAGTCCAAAAACATCACAAGCTCTTATCATAAGAAAGCTACCACAAGAAAATGGTAGATGAAAATGGAGAGCAATGTTACCTTGCTAATTGTAACATGCCATCTTCCAACGACGGTCCTCAATGATGGTATTTCACTTTGAACTAAATCTCTTTTATAACATCCCAATAGTATGTAGTTGTTCAAATTGTAAAAGATTGAAGGTGAAACCTCGACATGTCACACTATCACATTATATTAGTGATCGATTACACAAAATTAACAGTCTAATACCTCCCACTACAGTCAAGGGTCCACTAGTTGATATAGAAAACACATGAGGAAACACTTCCATATGCTCCTTTTTTGAAAAGTTGGAATCAAAATCAACTATGTTTCATCCTAAATTCACCAACCTATCTCCTTATGTTGAGTAAACTAACAGTTTTAGTGAGCCAAAATATGATATCAATACTACCCAAAACATCTCTACTAGGAGATCCAAAAATTTGTACAAGTTGAGAGAAAAATGTACAATTACACACCAAGGTCGATTCAGTTGTTGGAGTGTAGTGTTGACTTATCTCTTCCTATCAATTTGCGAAGTAAATACCAATCTAGTTACAAGCGAGCTATGTATGGTTTTTGGTTGTATTCCCTACCTATGCCCGATGTTGGGACCAAATTCTCCTTTTGTGGTAATAATTACATGATTTCCAAGTCTAGAATAGATGTTGCAAATCTTGGGTTGTTTTTCCTTTCACATGTATTCGTTTCTCTCAAATAGTCAATAGCACTTATGCCATTTTGTGACCCTCTTTATAATTAGTATAATTACTTGAATATTGTTAAATACACACATATCATTTCCATGTATAGTATGTCCATGAACAAGTATGCTTTTGAAAACTTTAACAAGAAGAGGTTGTTACATATTGATGATCATTCATACACTCACAGGAACATCCTAGGGTTCATAAATAGTTGTATGTACTCATTTTTAAGTGAAATGTTTTTATTTGAGAAACACTCTAATGACAAAGAGTTCTTTATGAAAAGGAAGGCATCCAAATTTGTTGTTTTGCATGCAATATGTAGTTTGTCTCATGGTGACAAGTTGTTAATAAACTATCACTTTCATAGACCACCAATCATTCCTCAAATAGTTTTACCCCTTCACATCTAGGGGTAACTAGAGGAGATTTTTTCTTACATGATCCACATCACAGACAACAATTCTAATGATGACATTCAAGATTCTCCACATACATTTTCTCATAGATTCCTTCCTCTTTATGCTCATCCCACTTACATTAGATGATATGGTGTATAACACACATGAGGTACCTTGTTCTGATGCTTCATATCAAAAGTTAATGCTCATTTTTTTTGACATGAAAATAGTGATCATGGGTTGAATTAGATGATGGATCATGATGCTTTGAATTTATATTTTTTTCCTTCTTTCACCTTGGTGGTCATCATCATCTCCTAGTCAAATGTTGTCACTCTTGGGAAAAGTTGTGATAATAGGTGGATTGTATAGGGATAATGTGTCCATATCCCAATACATGCATAACACACTCCATATCTCCCATCCACATTATCCCTCCTTTTGGGTAGGTTGTCCTATGTCACCCATAAAGGTTCATGCCTCATAATCGCATGAGAAGAAAGAGATAGAATGCTCAAGGTTGATGCAGCTTGATATACAAATATAATACAAAAAGATCAAATGCTAAAACTCAAAATGAAAAGAAAAGAAGAAAGAAAATAAAGTCAAGAAACAAGAAATAATAAGAAGCATGAGCTTTGCCCCCTTGCTAAGAGGCCATCACCCCAAGTCATATGCAATGAATGTATACCTAAAAAAAATGAATTATAAAATGAAAATCAAAAGTTAAAAAAGGTTGAATAAATAAAGAAAAAGTCAAATAGGGGTTTGAAAAGACATAGTGTCAAGGAAAGGGAAAAGCATTTCCTAAGTGCTCCCTCATACAAAGGCACTCGTGAGGATGAATATCATACATAACCTTTCATGACTGTGCCACCACACTTGAAGTAAACCCCAAACCATACCATATGCCATTACACATATTTCTTGATGGGTTTCTTGGGAAATACTCCTTTTTCCTGGGTACTGGCACACCTAATAAGAGTTAATAATGATCCTCCCATACCTAAACTTGGCGAATTGTGTTGACAAAGTGTCCTCAGACACGTAATTTTATTAATAAGGAAAAAGTGATTATAATCTGAAGTGAGAACTCATAATCTACTCCTCAACATCGCTTGAAGAAGGAGCTAGTTTATATTGTTGATTAAGGTTGGTTGTCATTGATGTCAACCCTTGAAGAAAGCCCCATAGCACAAAGGCTTGGGTAATGGACCCAATATTGTTTGATGTAAATATGACTCATTATTTTTTTTCATGGTTGATAAGAAGTAAATATGGATGAACTCCAAAGTGGTCCCCTTATGGTGAAAGCCCTCGCGGGAAGACGCTTTGTGGAGTAAGAGAACCCATGCTTAATTGTGGAATAATGAGATGAA
>JASDQU010509343.1:28223-40600 GCA_032191745.1 Picea mariana | reverse complement strand
GGGAAGATGAGTCTTTTATACAGAAGCATCCAGAGTTACTCAAGCATTGCGGACAACACTTGTCTCAAGGGGAGGGGCATGTTAAGCCCTAATATTGGCTCATTACCCCTTAATTGGGGCATATTATATTAGTAATGTTATTTTATTTATGTCGGCTTTAGGCCATTAGTTGTAACTATACCTCCTAGTCCCTATATATACCAAGGAGACATTTTCATTTTGAATCATCTTGTACTTGAAAATTTAAGTGGGGTAAAATGAGGTTGCCCCCTTGAAAAGGCTTATTATCTGAAATTATCTCTTTTTCAAGGCGTTGAGTACTTTTCCTGAGGTTTTTCTATGCTATATTAATGTTTGGTTCTGAACCAAGTTTCCCTCTTTTTCCTTTTTATCTAAAACGCAAATTAGCAAGTGTAGAAAATAACCTTTTACCCCTCTTTCCTTTTAATTTCTAAATTTTAATTTTCATAAGTAGAAAAACAATCAATTCCGTTTTAAAATTTTAATCCCTCAATATAAATTGATTTTAATAAATTAATCGAATTTCTTACCCCCTTTTCATCACATGTTTAATGATAATCATTATTATTATTATTTTGCCACAAGTATCACTAGACCTAGATTTTAATTTTCGAGGTTGGGAAACATTTTTATTAGGGAATTTGTTTTTAAATATTTCTTATCACAACGTTCATTCTAAGGCCGTATAGGTTCATTCAATTATTAGTTAACAACGTGATGTTCCCTTCAGGATGCACTACGTGCTCCAAGGGTGCCACTTGCCTCTTTCCATTTTTCTTGTGTGACGTGCCCTTCAGGACACACTACGTTCTCCAAGGGTGCCACTTGCCTCTTTTCATTTTTCTTGCGTGACATGCCCTTCAGGACGCAATATGTGATCCAAGGGTGCCACTCACCTCTTTCCATTTTTCTTGCATGACATGCCCTTTAGGATGTACTACATGCTCCAAGGGTGCCACTCGCCTCTTGGCTGACTTGGTAGACATCAAAAACCTCTGGAGTCAATGTAACTACATCAAGTGATATTGTGGGAGACTAAGGTCCTCTAAGGAATAATGCCCTTGCCTTATTGCACTCCCCTTAAAATCATCATGAGAAACTGTCGTAGTCTGCTCCCATGGCATCGTGGGTCTTCTCGAACTAGGTAATCGTTAACCTACAATTCGAGCCACAGAGGGAGTGCTAGTAGGTTGTGGTAGGTTTGTTGTCCACACCTCTCCCTCAACGTCTTTGGTAGTCATGTGTGACCCCTCTACTCCACATGTGATTCTAGTTGGAAAGCTATCGTCAGCCTGCATCATCAACGAATCATGTCATAAATAAAATCCATAATCATAACATCTAATCAGATGCACATATGTCATATATACAACAATCAAACCCCAATAGTCCACTCCTTGACTCGATCTGGAGTCCAAGGGTTTCATCGATGCCTCTGCATCCTCAAGATCCAAAATCCTGCACACTCAGGAGAACCGAGTCAATAGCACCTGTCTATATCAATACAACAAAATAACATGTCATCAAATCCCTAATGCCTCATAATCATAATCAAATGCCCAATAGTATAATAATTTGGATCACTTGCAAGCAAGTGTCCTCAAAGATTAAGTTCCCTCTGTGTGCACAAGAGAGGAATGTTACATAGCTAGAAAACATACGGGGTTGTATCCTCCTTCTGGTTGTAGCCAGAGAATTGGGGAGTTGGAGCTTCCCTCAGGGTGTAGCCTGAGAAACTAGGGGTTTGTAGCCTCCTTCTATTTATAGCTAGAGAATTGGGGATTTGGAGCTTCCCTCAGGTTGTAGCCTGAGAAACTAGGGGGTTGGAGCCTCCTTCCAGTTGCAGCTAGAAAACAAAGGAATTTGGTGCTTCCAATGAATGCAATTCTTAAAGACATATAAGAAAAAACATTTTGTGGTTTTCTCCCTCTTTGGGTTTCCATGTAAAAACATTGGTGTACTATGTATGTGTATGATTTCTAATTTGTTCATTGTTTATTTAATCTGCAACTATTGGATGATAATTCTACATTGATAAAACACTTGCATTTTGTGGTTAAAAAGGATTGAATTTATCTATTACTGATTCACCCCCCCTCTCAGTAATCCAACAACTTCGACTCATATATTCACATAGTGTAGACTTGTACCACAACATATCATTGTGAATACTTGTACTACGATACAAAATTCCATCTCATTGGGACCATCATGCCCAAGCCACCTTTGATTCACTCAAAGAGGCACTCAGCAGAGCCCCCTTAATTAGTTCCCTAGACTATGATAGGGATTAAATACTATACCTATCTCCTTAAGAGATTTTCATCGCCAGAGTACTCATTCAGGTTGATGATGATCAACACAAACATGTGATATACTATATCGACAAGAACCTCTCAGGGCCACTACTCAAATACAATCATGAGGAGAAGCTATCTCTCACCATTGTTCTCAAAGTTCAAAAGTTGTGCCACTATATATTTCTTCACACTACCAAATTTGTCACATATTCCAACCCAATGCATTACCTCTTGAGTCACTGCCATATCAATGGCAAATTCGCTCACTGGATCACCATTCTTCAAGAATATGACCTAGATTTTTTCACCCCTAAGAGAAAAAAAGTGATTTTCCTCACCGAGCTCCTCGTAGACTTCCCATATAACTCCTATGACCCCCCGGTCAATGAGGATTTCCTTGATGATCATGTATTCCTCATATCATCCGAAGACCCATGGTATGATGATATTTTGGTCTATCTTTGAACTCAAAAATTTGGTCTTCACCTTTCTTAGGACAACCGATGTCGTATCCAAAACTAAGCCTCATGTTACCTCCTCATACGATATTTTATCTATAGTATAGGTGTTGACACTATCCTTCGACGATGCCTCACCCTTGAAGAAGTAGAGAAAGTTCTAAATGATTTCCACAATGGCACATGCAGAGGTCACCTATCTGGCATGTCTACTACACAAAATATCATTTGAGTGGGTTATTTTTGACCCATGTTGTTTCATGACTGCATCCATGTATTTAAGTGGTGCGACAAATGTTAGTTATACAAACATAAGGCTCGGGCACCTCTCGACCTCCTACACGTAGTCGTCACAGCTAGCCCCTTCTGTAAATGGGGCATCAATCTCATGATGTGTAACCCTCCATCCAGTAATGGACACAAGTAAATCGTAGTTGTCATTGAATACTTCACCAAATGGGATAAAGCTATGCCCACATTCAACAATATGATTTATACTGCGACACATGTTTTCTTTAACCATGTCATGTTCTGCTTCAGGGTTCCCCTACAACTGGTCTCTGATCACGGTAAGCACTTTGAAAATGAAGTCTTTGTGGATTTATATACTAAATTGGGATTCACCCATGAATTCACATCACCCTATTACCCATATTCTAATGGGAAAGTTGAAGAAGTCAACAAAATTATAAAAACCATGCTTCAATGAATAGTCAACAAACACAAGACCAATTGGCATCACATGCTTTTCTCAGTCTTTTGGGTGTATCGAAAAACTGTCAAAATGACTATCAGTTTCACGCCCTTTCACTTAGTCCAGGACATCAAGTTTGCACTCTCCACTGCGTGCAAAATCCCAATGTTGTGCACTGCAATTGAGCTCCTTCCCAACACACCACCGCTTGAGCAATGATTCTTAGCCCTCAAAACTCTCGATTAAGATCGAAGGGCCTCATTACAGAACAAAGAAGCATCTAAGAAGAATTCCAAATCCACCTTTTATCATCAAGTCAACCTTCTATCTTTTACCAAAGGATACTTTTTTTTGGCCTACGATATCGCCCACAATACTCTTGGCCATGGGAAATTTGATTCCCTTTGACGGGGACCCTATGTCATCCATCATTTCCTTACTAAGGGAGCCTACATTTTGGTTGACCATGAAGGGGATATTTTCACACCATTCGCACCTATAGGATCCATACCTGATCATATTCAATGGTACTCTCAGTCACTCATTCCAATTTGGAGCCCCAAGGGCCCCTTTTGGTTCTCCAGACGTAGGTACACATCACCTTTCCAGATTTTATTCTCAAGAAATTTTTATATATGCTTTATTTTCATATATGTTTCACATATGGTATTTGGTTTGTATGTACAGGTCCTCATCAATGGTCTCATTCACACCATTAGTTGTGGGTTTCCTTTATCCCTTTCAGGTATATATTCAAAACTTGCATGAACTCCCACCCCATTCTCACAACCGCATTTTCCAATCATACCCCATGAAATTTATCCCTGGGGTCCCTATGGGTGGCTCTACATCACCCTAACCTCCATCCATTATGGTGCTACCACCCGCTATCCTTCTCCCCCACATGAGTCATCCCACATACGTTGTCCCTTAAGCACATTGACACTCATGTTGATTTTTCCCCCTTAGGATTGGGAGTCCTTATAGTTTTTCATCTCAGAGAATGAACCTCATACTTCTTCTCATCATTTTTCTATCCTACCTACTATGGACTCCCATATCATTTGGTTTTAATTTTAATAGATGCACCTCTGCATCATCATTTACCCTACATTTCATCCACCGCTACTTTCCCATCTACAATCTCATCCTCCATTCATCTACCCGGTACTGAAACTAACCAATGTGGCCCCCACCCTCAAATAGTCTCTACTTTCACCCTATACCTTCTGAGCCATACTTCTTTGGGGAACATTTTTTTGTACATGTACTTTCAACCCCATTATTTATTCATTTGGTAATTATATAAAACATCTCTCAATTTCAGCAAGAACCATAGATTTTGGTCATCGCAACCGATGAAGTTTTTCCTTAGCACAAAAAAACCCATGTCTGCCTTGGTTGGGGCATTTTTACTTCCCTCATTACCTCTGCAATATATTTGTACCCTAGAAAAAATTTTGACCATTACAAACACCCATGTCCCCCATCGCTATATTTTGACTTATTTTACATCTCCTTACAATATCACCCATTCAGCACAGTTGTATCCCATATCTAGTCATCCCCATGACACCATATCATGTTTTACGGTTGCTTCCATCCATCAACACCCCCACCCAAGGGAATTTCTTGAATTCCCTATATATTCCAGACATTGTTCATGATTATCATCCCATTCACCTTCACCAATAAAGTTTCTAACACCATTTTGATCAATTGATGTCAAGAAGCCATTTTCTTCTTGCAGTCATGCCTCCTTCCTTGTCGACACCAACACATAGTTCCAGGAAGGTGGTATTATCTTGGCTCTCATCCAACCATTAATGACTAGCCTTGGATGACATAGAAAGAGTCATCATTGAGTTCTAATGTCATTGACCTACATAACATTTGACACCAACCAAGTTTCATGTTACAATGGGTCTTACTATGCGACCATTGCAGTTTACAGTAGCATCTAAATACCTTTGAATTTGATAGGCCATCAATGCCTCCAAGTTGTTCACCTCTCAATTCAGAGCCAATTCATTCATAGGAACTGTCATCTGTTATTTTTGAAGCCCCCAAGGGCACTACAAATATCTACTTCACCAACAATATCAGTCACCATTATCATTTTATGGCTTCATGACATGAGCATGGGGCATGCTCACCTCGCTTGTACAAACATTTTATTTTATGGAGAATACCTAGTACAAATATTTTTGTCCCCTCTCCCTCCAACATATTGCTCTCACCATCCCTCACTACAAATTTTTCTCATGATTTTATACAATGAAATCATCACCAAAAGAAACGGTGATGTATTTTATTTATACATATGCTCCTAACCTCACACATCAAGGGGCATATATTATCATTAAAAAATTTCTCACCAAAAACATAGACAATGGATGAAGAAATGGTCAGCACAAGCACAACATACTACCAATAATTATGGAAGGATAACACTCAGTTTGGAAATATAATCACAAAACTATACAAAAGTGGTTATGAAGTTTCGCATGTATTCAACATAATCAGTGCACTCACATATTCGCAAGCTAACACGACGTACAATGTGTTAGTCTCCTATAAATAGGTTGTTAGGATGGGAGTCAAAAAATGAATGATATGGTATAGTCATGTTTTGATCTCATAAATACCATGGCATGATTTCTCTTAGGTTGCGATTCAATGGGTTTCTGATTGATAAGTCTATTTGAGTAAAGTCACAAAATACAATTTGAGTCATATGGTATTAATGCTAAGATATGGGTTGTCATGTCACTAAAAAGTCCTTATGAGAGGTCATGAGGTCAATTCAAGTTAGTTAGAGTCATTCTTGTCATAGTTCAAAGAATTTCATAAGATCAAATCTATCGGAGGCACATGACATCATCAAGCAATCATTGTGTAATGCAATTTGCTACACAACATCCTAATGCTATACAAATCAAGTATGAAGGTATGATCAGGTATGATGGGTATAATTGATGGTTTACTTTGATTTTATCATTCAAATTGTTCCTCCTCCAGGTGAAGAAATCGCCCAGATATCGATGTCTTCCTCTGCAAATTCACAATCTCCCACCAATCTCATTGCGCATATCCAAACGCTATGTTTTTTGCTGCACACAGACTGTAGGGGACGTTGCACAGGACGTTGCACATAACACTACACATATGCAAATTAATTTTTTCTCACACCTCCCAGCAGACTTTTCAATTTCTTGGATGAATTTTGAAAGGAAAACCTTTCTTATGAACCCACAACTTCTAGCTTCGCCTTGCATCTATATCCTTTGCTTTATCAAATTGAATTTTTGCAATTCACTGCACATCTGCAGATGCTGCATTTTTTTCTACGCACAATCCTATTTTCTCATTTTCATAAGAGATTGATATATACCATAATTATGGCAACTCCATAGGGAAAAAGAAGGAACACAAAGGGTGGTGATATCATCAGATTTGAGCCTCAGGGTTTAAATTTAGTGAATGCAGATCCAACAATCAAAGTCTCTTTTGAACAACTGGGTTGTATCAGGTTTTCTAAAAAGCTTCAGGGATACAACATGCAGGTGGGAAAGGAGTTTGCATTAAGTTTTAATGGAATTAGGGCTAAGGTGGGAAACCTCAAGTTTCAAGTTTTTGAAGAAACTATTGCTACTACAACATAGATCCATGCTCATGGAGAAATATTGTTCAAAGTTATGAAATTGGATCTATCCTACTATCATGATTTTTTGAAACCTAAATTTAGAAACACTAACTTTGGAGCCAACATACTTAGAGAGCTTCTATTGGAAAGTCATAGTAAGTTTTTGAGGGTAACCCAAAGGTTCTTCACACGTGAAGGGAGATTCACTAGGGTCTACCAATACCATATCATACTTTTAATGCATTTCACTCGTAAGAAACCCTTGAATCTTCCCTATTACATTTCCAGAAGCCTAGGAAAGATGGCTGACAGAGTACAAGTAAGGAGAGATCAAGGAGAATCTAGCCTCTTTCATTTTTATTTTATAAAGTTCTTGTTATTAGAAGAGATTAGAAAGACAAAACATGATTGGGAATTTTTTGTAGCATTATCACAGATAGCAGTTGATTCTTCAAGCAACCCTAAAATAATGAGAGACACACCTTCATCAATAGCAAATATCACTACTTCTATTCATCAAATTTCTATAAAGAAAAGGGAAAAGGAAACTAAGGAACCTGCAGTAAGTCAACAAGTTAAAAAGAAAGGGAAAAAGATTCATTTTTCCCCAAAAAAGGTCATAGCCCCTAGAAAACCAGTTATTAGGTCAACAACTAAAAATATGCCTGCCATGCACTCATCACAAATACCCATCAATTCCTTAATGAGTGTGAGCCTACAATGGACCATACCATATTCATGGTGAAAAGGAATCTGCCTCTACATAAACAGCTTAAGAATATATATAAGCAACATATGACCTTGAGAAAGGAAAATAGAGCCCTCAAACAAAGCTTGCAACAATTAGAGACAAAAAAGAAGGGGAAATGAAAGCTTGACTTTCTTTTTGAAGAAACATAAATTTAATCCCTTGGAGCTAAATTCATCAAATTTTCCTTTTTTTGGATATGTGCAGCACGAGGTCCTAATTCCAAATTATTACAATCTCCTAACTATTTAGATGGTGTTCTTGTGCATACTAGTATATTTAATGGATTATTATACATGATAAATTTTTGTTTCCTTGATACATTTTGGAAATCTCATATTTGAGTTGTGAAATAAAAATTTATAGTTTCACAGCAGGCACGCTGCGCAACTATATCAGTCTATTTTTTAAGGAGTAGTACAAGGTTCTTGTTAAATTTTGGAATGGGATATGCCAATGGGAAAATGAGATAAAAACTATTGCATCAATTTAACCAATTAGATCAAGCAAAAGCATTAAAATATTAAAAGGGTTAGTAGCTGAGAAACTGGTAAACATTATTGTGCAACTACACTGTTCTTTTCTTGTAGGTCGTTGTTGCACAACATGCATGATGTGCAATGGTGACAGAGCAACCATTTATTTCCAAATGGAAAAAATTAGGTCATCACAGGTGTCATCTCGCCTCCAGCAAGTATTAAGGTCGAAGAGCATCATCTTAGGGAATCAAACATTGATTTTGATCAAGTTATTATGATGTAATTAATGAGTCCAAGTTGACTCCTTTTTGTTAGCAATTTGTTGAATTTTTTTTGTTGAATATGTGAAACTGATTAGCATTATCATAGGATGATAGTTGGATTCTAATTTAGGAGCATAGGAAGATATTTTTGTATATATTTCATGTAGTTATGAGAGCTAAGGGTTGGAAAGTTTGTAAGGAAGAGACTATTGAATACCTTTTGTAATATCTCTCTGATATTAATATGATTGTATTACTTTACTCTAGAGATACATGTGATTGTATTACTTTATGCATGTGATCTTACAATTTTGTCTTCCAGTCTAAATGCATCTATGTTGTATGGATTATTCTTTGTGTTAATATGAATTATATGTATCATAATTCATTTGTAGTTGATTCTTTGTTACATGTATTTCATTTGTCCTTCTACCATAATCACCTTGGGATTCATCCTTGTTAGATTCCTTAAGGGGTTATTTTTTTTCTTTGTGATCTTCTATCTACAACGACATCTAATTGGCTAAAAGAAGTGCTCTCTATCTTTCCTATGATAAGTCACTTTTCAATCTACCAAGTATCCAGTAAACCTTCATTGATTTCTAACTTTTATGTGACTCCATTTCCCAATGAAATTTTTGTCCACATTACCACCAAATCATTAAATTGATTCCAAAATTAAAGATCTAACCTTTGATTCAAAACCAAATCAATCCTTTCAATGATTGATTTGAAGAAAGAGAGCCCATTCTGGGTTGGAAGGGCCAGCTTCCAGCCTCAAGTTGGTTTGTGGTTACCTTTGTGATTTTCCTCCTCAGCCAACACAATTTATAGAGTTATAACACAATGCACATAGTGCACATTCCATGCGACTGGCAGTCAGAAAAACCATGCGGATACGGAAACGACACATTCATGATTTTGGTCAGGCTTCAACCACTTATGGGGTGGAGCAGATTAAAACCATACCTAAAATCTCCCCAAAATTCCACTTGATGATCAGTAAAAGGGATGGGAGGTACCTTCAAAGACCTCCCATTCACATTTGAAACTAATTTGGAAAAATCTTTCCATCCTCCTATAAATAGAGGGGCATTGTATGCAAATAAGAAGAAGAAATTTGAGTATTTTTATGTTGTTCAATTTGTCTTTGAGAAGCCATATTTATCCTAGAACTCTTTGATAATTCATAGCAAGTGTTTCACCTCTCTCCTCTTGAGAAGTTCAACAATCAATTCTTCACCATTGTATTTTCATTTTCGTCCATTGTTAGAAGTCTAGAGAAATCTTTGTATTTGGGGACTCAAGAACCTTCCCAAATGTTATCACTGAAATTTCATCCACAAATGGTCACAGGAATCCATCATCTCCAAACACCTATTAGTTCATTCATATCCCCAAAAATACATTTCCAAAGGGCGAAAAAACTATACAATTGGTTATAAAATTGACATGCGCAGAAACACTACAGGAAGTGCATGCACGTGCGCAAGCCAAAGAAGCCAAAAAAGAGCACATACTCCCAATGCACGACTATGTACAATAAAAACCATGCACTCATGTGAATGACACATTTATGGTTCTTTTCATCCCCTCACCCACTTCTGTTTCAGCTCCCAATTCGATTTGACCCTCAAATCTGAGCTGAATCCGAGTGGGGGGTTGGTCAAAGACCTAAAGGTTCCCTAAAGGTCCCCTTGTTCATACTAAAGACCAGTTGGATAGTGCCTCAAATATTTTCTATAAAAAGAGGCCATGGGTGCACTATGAATTCAAGAATCTCATTGTATTGTTATGTTTCCTATATTCTCCTACAAGGAACCTCTTTCCTTCTTGGAGCATACTAGCATCATCTCATTAAGCTATTCACCTCACCTCTTGAGGGAATAAGCTTGGATTTATTCACCATTTACTTTCTATTTTTCCATTTGTAAGAAGAGATCTCACATAGGGGACTCAAGAACCCTCCCTTGGAGGAAGAGGGGATCCATAAGTCCCCCTTTCTCTTTGGTGCTTGCCCACTAATATAATTTCTCCATTGGTGGCAGGAATATTGATCAATTGTTTGATTGATTTTGGTTCCAATTTCCCTATGCATTTTAGTTTTGTTTCTTTAGTTATTATTAGCTTAGTTGTTTGTTTATTTCATGTGATTGAGTGATTTGATTCATACACTAACCTTTTTCCTATCTAGTAGGCCCAACTAGACTTGCAAGTGTCCCTCTTTTGCTCATTCAAGTGGCGAAAAGGATACAACACCAAGGAGGAATATGGGACTCATAAGTTTCCATATTTCTCCTAGGTGTTATCAATTTGAAGATCAAACTCATTTGGTAGATATTCCTTGTGTCTCTTTCTCGCATCAATTTTAGTTGTTACATGCTTAGTTTAGTTTTATTTATTTTTTCTTTCTTTCTTGTTTTTTTATTCAATTGAGCCACTAATCAACTAAAAATTTGTTGTATTGTCTTACTGGCCTAACGAGATATTTAAGGGACCTCTTTTTTCTCACCCAAGTGGAAAAAATAACTTAACAATAAGCATTGATGAACGACAAATGAGTTAATGGAAAGACCATTGGTGGTTTTTATTTGTGTGCTGGAAGAGTTAGCCTAAAAGGATTCGACGTGCACCAAAAACATTCTTGTGAAAGGTGTCAAATACATCGAGGGTGTTTGTAAGAAGGTATCTGAACAATTTGAAAAAAAATCATGTGAAGTGTGGGTGAGTAACTATGGAAACCAACGATGTTTTCATTAACTCCTCTAGTCAAAACTGGAGGATTTTATACTAAGTATTCATTTAGCACTAGAAGTCACATTCATATTGCATTGAAGGTAAGCCCAGTACCCATCAATTTATACAGTAAATGTAAATTATTTTTAGGTAATCAAATGGACAGGACTTGATGATAGTAATGTTCTAACTCATCAATATGGACTAGCATGTACCAGCCATTGAGGCCTTGAATCAAATTCAGTCAGTAGGTTGGAGTAAGGATGAATAGGAGGAAGATTTAGTGAGAAAGGTGTAGAGGTCCGCTATGAACATCAGATTTTCCAGCAGCCTAAGGAGGAAAAATTTAAACACAAGGTCATCTTGGATTCAAATTTCAAGGAAGCCGAAATAAATCATAACAGTACTATCATCGAACATTTATCATAATAAAGTTATGACAATCCATTTGAATCAATCAAGCATGAACTCTCTCAGTATCAGAGGCAAATAAGACAAAGTAAGAAAGTTGACTTAGATTAACCAAGTTGTCTCAAGAACAAATACATCACCAGAGAACCAGTGTTCTTCCTGAAAACATTACAATAGCAAGGATCTTGGCTCAACCATTCCACACACACCACTTAAAAATATCAAAATTGAGTGTTTATACTCAAAACAAAAATCACATAATAATTATCAAGAAGTTGCATTGAAGGAATTACGTGTGCATGCTTCATGTCGGATTGTGTATACAATCTCTGACCAAACGTGAACTCCGATTAGACGCAAGAGGAATTTAGAATGAACCTGCTGATGAGATAACTAACTGGTGGTCCTGATCTAGATGGATATCAGTGGCCACCCACCTTTTCCAACTGGCTCAAAACAGTTTTCTGACAATTTTGGCAATTTACTATTTTTAGCAGTTTTAACTTATGAGGCCATTTTGAGGGCCTAAATGAAGGTTTTTCGGTATTGAACTCCTCAATGATAGATAAATACATTTTTGAGCCCCCAAAATGAATCTCCTCGATGATACCTTTCCAACGG
>JASDQU010509343.1:0-26611 GCA_032191745.1 Picea mariana | reverse complement strand
GTGCGTCTGGACGTAGATTTCAACAACCTAGATCTCACCTCTCTAGCTGATCTAACAACAGTTGTGCTCTACGTTGAGCATGCCCTTCTTCCTTTCCCTTGGAATATTTATTGCTCCAAAAGGCCTAGGCCTTTGTCTCTACTGTGAGGCCTGTAACCTTGGCTCCCACCCATATTCTAAGAGGCATTCCTCCTCCTAATATTTATTTCTCTGAACCTTAAAGGTTCCTTTTGAACTCTGCAACCTCTTGCAGAACCTTTGCATGAAATACTACTATCTCTTCTGAGCTTATCTATGGCTCTGACCTCGAAGTGTCTCTGTTCCTTTCTCTCCTTGAAGGGATGTAAGTGCCCTCTGACCACTTCCTTCTCAAGCATGTTTTTTTGAGCCTGCAGGGTGTTCAGTAACCCCGTGAATATCTTTCTGTGACACTTCTCTTATTTCAGAACTCGAAAGAGTTCCTTCTGTGCACACTTGCACCAACTCAATGCCCTCCTGGCAGAGTTCTCCAGAATCTTCAGTGACTCTGTTTTCTCTATGCCTTCCTCTACACAGTCTTACCTTCAAGGTGTTCAACAACCTTAAGGCTTCTCCCTGGGTCTAATACTTCCTCTGGTGCACCCTCCTAACACATCTTTGTCTAAATTCCACAGAATTCAGAAGCGCACTCTATGCACTAGCTTACAGAACCCGTAGTGTTCTATCATGCAACCTCTTGCATGAAGCCAGAAAGAACTAGACCTGGAATCAAAGAACCCAACAGACAAAAAATTATGTCTGTAACCTGCAAATGCGTACAAACATACATCTACAGCATATCATAAATGCATAAAGACATTCATCAACAAACACAGAATAACATGCAAGAAAAACTGCTTTGATTGTATTAATATGAAAATGCCTCTTTACAATGTGAGCTCGGACTGCAACAAAGTCACGGCTTCTTCTCTTCTCCCTATTCTCTCTATTCTTCTCTACCTTCTCTACCTACTAATCCTACAGACACAAAGGATATTTTTACAAAAGGGGGCTCCTCGAGCTCTTCCCTTCATCTCACCAACTCTCATTAATTACAATGAATTACATTGAATGGGCCATCTAATCCGAATTGGATCTAGATCCCCATCAACATGTCAACCATTAAGGTGAATCTAACTAAAATATGCTCAAAGACACAACTTGGCTCTACTAGCCTTACAAACATTTAATACATTTTCAAAATTTGAAAAAAATGAGAAGGCTGCGCCTCTCTCCTTCCATTGAATGTGTGCTTGATGTGTTGGCTAGATAGCACTTGATGACATTGGAGCGATGCTCCTGCATCATACTCCTCAGCTGAAAAAATCATGAGCTCCTTCTCATAAGCTTCCCAGCATAGCTGTTGAAACCCACCTGGATCCCAAACAGTTCTCTGGAGCTGTCCATCTACTCCACTTCTTCATTGTTGCTATTGCATATGTTGCCCTGTTGCTATGGCAGGTTCTCCTCTACACAGTTCCTCCTCACTGGTAGTTTCCACTACTGACCTCGACATCAGCCTTCTAATTCCCTCAATTACCTAATCCAGTTGATCTAGTGGCTAGCTCTCTTTATGCAGTCTCCTCGGTTGTACTTCTTCGTCGTTATCATTGGGCAGATCAACTAGATCCCCCATGCTATTTTCTTCCTCTGTGGCCTCAGCTTGCCACTCTGATGCAAAATTCAGTTCTATAGTCTTATCACTGAGTCTCTTCTCATCTTCTCCTTCTGACAGCTTTGCTTCTGCCAGTTCTCCTACTGGTGCATCTCCAGCTTCCTCGAGCTGCTCCTCAAACTAGAATTCTGATTCACCTTCTGTTGTAGACCTCGGCGCTGTAGTCATCATCTGTTCAGCTACCTGGCTGAAATTTTCGAGCAATTTCTCTGAATGCTCTTTTTACAAAATCTTCATGACTGTCTACTCATGGCAGTCATCTACTAGTTCTGGATGGTTCAACCAATCCTCCAGCATTTCTAACTCCAACTCCCATGGAGTGAACATCTTATTTGCATGCTCTTCTTCTGTTGGGGTAGATTTTGACATCTGCTCCATTTCTTCTTCTTCTTGTGTAGCTTCTGACATCTACTCCTTCGTCATGACAGTCACCACTGGCTTTCTTTTTGTTGTTGTTGCATTGGCAACACACATGTTGGCCTCAATTGGGCTATATGGCAGGAATACCTTTATCCCTCCAATCATCATAATGCTCTTCTGATCTTCCTTCTCTATCAGTTGTCCTTGTTGATATGAACTCACCTCTGAGCTCATATTCTCTGTCAGCTCCTCTCGCTAATCTAAACTCATCCCTGAGTTCATGAGACTTTTAGACAGTCTCATCTGCTCTCCCTTGCCCACCTGGAAATATGGGATTTCCTCTCTGACCTCCTGGCAATCTATGAGATCAATCGATCCCATCTCCATCAACACTCCTTGCTAACATGAACTCACTTATGAGCTCTCGAGACTTTCAAATAGTCTCATCTCCTTATCCCTGCCCACTTGGAAGATTGGAAATTTTTTGTTGCCCACTTGGCAGTATATGAGATCCTCCAGCGATCTCATCTCATTCTCAACATCACTGAGATTTCTCCCAGTTTCTGGTTCACAAGTGTGAACCACTCCTTCTCTATCATCGAGGCTTCTAATATGCCTCATCCATTCCTTCAGTAGTCTCCACTGCATTTGGGCCAATAAATATGGAATTGGCCACTTTACTTTCCTCCTCAAAGGCCATTCATACACCCAATGTGGCTTTGCATTCTACTACACCCGCAGTGCAAGATCTTCCATCCTCACCCTTATCTCAACGAGTTCTTTATCCATTTCATCTTTTCTATGTTGCTGATGGTTCTTATTTCCACAGCATCCATGGCCTTCAATAGCCATCTTCATGTTCCCCTCTGCCCTCCTGGAAAACTTGTTGTTGTCCCTCTACAACTAAGAGCACTTCCAGCATCTCCTACAATCCACTTGACTGTCTATTTGACTGCTGCGTTCCACAAGAACCTTCACCTTTTACCAGTCTCCTACAGGATCTTCTTCACCTCATTTACTCTTTTTCCTGAAATATACGGGCAAACTCCTGCTCTGATACCACTTATGATGTCGACCCTCTGTCCAAGATTTTCACAAGATCGTTCTAAATTCTCCTCAAGCCGAAGCGGCTCCCTTGGATCCCTATTGGAACCTCACGAATCTGATCCATAGGACCTTTGTGAAAAGCCAACCTACGCAACTTAACACCAGGCACGAGCCTTACGTCTCCATGCGACCACAACCAGGCCTTAGCGCAAGCACCTTTTGTGACTCGCGATCTCACAAGTTTGTGAGTCGAAGACCCTCGACTCCAAACCTTTGATGCCCAATATGCGATATGGGTATGGCTCCTTCCTTGCTAGTGCCTCTACAAGTGACCATCGGCTAGGGCCTAACTCTAGCACCCCTCGCAACTCGTAACTTCGCGAGTTGGAGTGTTGAACCCTTGTGCTCCTCCTTTGCAAATCCCCGAAATGTGATAATTCAACAATAGGTTGACTCCTTCCCAAGCGACATGTGTCCTCNCCTTTCTCTGGGTGCTTGTTGTTATGCCACCTATCAACCATGTGGCCCCCACCTAACGGATGTGCTACGTGTTTCTATGAGCCCTCGACGCTCGGCACTTCACGATTTCGCAGTCGAAAAGAAATTCTTTCAACCCCCGATACGCGATACACCGCGGAGGTTCTGATCCAACGATTCTCCTGTGGCTTGGATCCAATGATCTGGATCTCCTTCCCTACTCCTCACAACTCGAGACTTCGCAAAACCAAGAATTTGGTATTCCCTCTAAACTTACGAACCCCGAATTCGCTATTTATTGTATGAGATCAACGACTGTCGTTGATCCAGATCTGATGGTCGCTATCCTTTCTGAGCTTTAGAGTATCAGAAGATACTCAGCCTTAATCCCCTCACTGCTCTGTGAGATCCAACATCCCACAGGATTTCGCACTTCTCCATGAAGTGTCTCCACCATCCGTTTCAGCTGCTCTCCTACGCGACCTCCCAAAGGTTAAACTCCATGCGCCTTCCTCCATATCCGATGACTATCAATTCTTCGCACTAGATCTGATGGACCAAATCTCTTTCTCTTCCTTGTGCTCTTTTCTGTGTGTGTCTGGACGTAGATTTCAATGACCCAGATCTTGCCTCTCCAGCTAATCTAACGATAGTTTTTCTCTACATTGAGCATGCCCTTCTTCCTTTCCCTTGGAAGATTTATTGCTCCAAAAGGCTTCAGCCTTTGTCTCTGTTGCGAAGCTTATAAACTTAGCTCCCACCTGTATTCTAAGAGGTGTTACTCCTCCTGAGATTTATTTCTCTAAACCTCAAAGGTTCCTTCGAACTCTGCAACCTCTTGTAAAACCTTTGCATGAAATGTTGCTATCTCTTCTGAGCTTATCTATGGCTCTGACCTCGAAGTGTCTCTGTCCCTTTCTCTCCTTGAAGGGATGTAAGTTCCCTCTGAAAACTTCCTACTCAAGCACACTTTTTTGAGCCTGCAGGGTGTTTAGTAACCCTGTGAATATCTTTCTGTGACACTTCTCTTATTTCAGAACTCGAAAGAGTTCCTTCTATGCACACTTGCACCAACTCAATGCCCTCCTAGCAGAGTTGTCCCGAATCTTCAGTGACTCTATTTTCTCTGTGCCTTCCTCTGCACAGTCTTACCTTCAAGGTGTTAAACAACCTTGAGGCTTCTCCCTAGATCTAATACTTCCTCTGGTGTGCCCTCCTGGCACGTATTTGTGTAAATTTCACAGAATTCATAAGTGCACTCTATGCACTGGCTTACAGAACCCGCAGTGTTCTGTCATGAAACCTCTTGCATGAAGCCAGAAAGAACCAGACCTGGAATCAAAGAACCCAATAGACAACAATTTATGTATGTAACCTGCAAATGCGTACAAAAATACATCTACAACATATCATAAATGCATAAATGCATTCATCAACAAACACAGAATAACATGCAGGAAAAACTTCTCTGATTGTGTTAATATGAAAATGCCTCTTTACAATGTGAGCTCGAACTGCAACAAAGTCATGACTTTTTCTCTTCTCCCTATTCTCTCTATTCTTCTCTACCTTCTCTACCTACTAATCCTATAGATACAAAGGATCTTTTTACAAAAGGGGGCTCCTCGAGCTCTTCCCTCCATCTCACCAACTCTCATTAATTACATTGAATTACATTGAATGGGCCATCTAATCCGAATTGGATCTAGATCCCCATCAACATGTCAGCCATTAAGGTGACTCTAACTACAACATGCTCAAAGGCACGGCTTGGATCTACTAGCCTTACGAACATTTAATACATTTTCAAAATTTGAAAAAATGAGAGGGTTGCGCCTCTCTCCTTCCATTGAATGTGCACTTGATGTGTTGGCTAGTTGGTGCTTGATGACGTTGGAGTGATGCTCCTGCATAAAAGAGGGAGATGAGGTGCAATAGGATGGAGGTGATGTGGAGCAAGGTGGCACAGGTGGTGGGAGATGAGAAGGGGATAAGTACCGGCGAGACAGTGAGTGGAAGACAGATGGAGGGAGGGGAAGTGATGAGGGGCGACCACTTATCGGCCTGGGATAGGACACTATGTGCACATGTGCATATCGGGGCTGTGAAAATTGGTTTGGAACCTCCCCACTTTTGGGCCTGATGTGTGCCTCTGGCTGATGTGTAACACCTTCACAAACCACGACTATTTTTCCTAGCCCGCTCTACCTTTTTTATCATGTGCGCATGTTGAGGCCCCAATATGGCCATCGACCGTTCATCTGGGGCGCTCAACTCTCGACTGCCCAGATCTACGAGAGCCTTATCATGTCGCGCCAAAACGTCCCATCACTCCTCCAACCTAGTATATAAGCCAAATTGTGGGTTTTTTGCCATTTCCTTTCAGCATTTTTCCAAGGGGCCAACTTCCTAGGAAAACAACCCCTCGCCCCCTTTACAAATTTATGTGATAACACTTCCAATAAAATCAAGTGAGTTGATACAAACATCCCAGAAGGTTTTGGAGTATTTTACCTCAAGTATGTCGATAAGTAGAGAAGAAACCAAAGAAGTTTGGATTAACTCCCTTGAAGAGGCCGGACGCGATAACATTAAAAGCTTCGGATGAATCGAATATTTTAGTGCGAAAAATGCCAGTTAGGCTGGAATATTTTCATAGTTATCTCCCCAGTTTACAATCCATTTTCTCGAGTTTGAACTAATTCTTGGCGTAGGGTTTTATCTTAGGCTCCTGAATTTAATGATAAGGTCGTGAGTGGGTTGGATCTTCACACATACATGGTTTTGAATAGGCTTACTGAAATTTGAGATTGGTGGAAATGTCCACTGGCTAAGGTAGATAATTTCTTCTCCTTTTAGGTTTTAGTCTTGTTGATTACTGCTCAGATGATTAAGGGGTTTATATTTTGAGGTTGAAAAAATTATGCATATGACATTGGTTGTGGCCCAAACGAAATCATTTTTGGGTTTGGGCCAAGGTGAGAGGTGGAGGTTATGTCACAGGGTAAAGAGGAAAATCCACTATCGCCACAAAGAACTTAGGAGACTAGGGTCCAAAGGAAAGAAAATAAAAAATTAATAATAAAACTTTAACCCTAGAACAATTTTATCAGTGGAAGATAAATGGTAAAGTTGGATTTAGGGCTTACCTGGCAATGAATTGACAGGTGTATCAGGTAGTTTGATGGTGGGTAGTTCTCTCTCTTTCAACAACTTGACAATGTACTCACTCTAGAGCTCCTTCTCTCTTTTTGTTCACTTGGTAAACAAAGGTGAAGAAAATATGGGTGAACAAATTCTTTTATAGGCTTTAAGTGGAATAAATGGAATGAGAAAAAGTCATACGTTTCTACCAAAGGAAATTATGGGAAGTTCTCCAGTATACAATGGAATACCTTGTGCCAAATTCCCCAGTGTAAACCATGGGAATTTATGTGAAGTGAATCAGTGGTTACAGAGGGTAAGGGATGAACTCCTCCTATCAAACCGGGGTAGTTTACATAAAGTCATTCGATGATAAAAATATCGTTCAGATACTTATGAAGGAAGTATCTTAATGGTTACCAAAGTTTTTGGAGGGAGATCCTTTGGTGTACACCATAGCAATTTCTGGTAACTCCTTCAGTGTATACCAGAGGGACTTACACTAAGTTTCCATGAAATCAGGAACTCATCTTTGAAATTTTTCTTAAGTTCCCAAAGTTAAAAAAATACAAACTCAGCCAAAATATCAAACTTAAAGTGTCATGCTTAGAGAGGGATAAGAAATAATTAAGAAAAACACAAGTAAAGGATTTTTCAAAGAATAATAAAAGAGGACTCAATTTTCTTGGAGGGGGATTAGCAAGAAAATAGAGGGTTGTTGGTGCCTAACACAATAGGACCCATGGGCTCTACTAGATCCTTCTATATCAATAGAATAAATTATACATGTATGAAATACTATTCCTTGGTCTATAGAGAAGATAGTTTTTCAGGCTATTCTAGTGGCCTTTGTAGACACTGATAAAGCCTCTTCATCAACATAGGAGCATGATCAGTTCATCGAGGATATTGACCATTCTATTTCACATGATTTCCTTGATGAAAAACTACTTTCATATGAGGTTATCCTTGAAGCCATGTCTATGGCTAATAAAACATGAGAAGAGATGTATCATCAATCATTATTTCTTCCCAATCTAGAAATTTTTACAGTTGACAAACAAAACTTTGTTCCATGTGGAGATATTGAGTGGTACCAAGGAACCACCCTAATTGATGATGCATATGAGGAGGAAAAATGGGTTAATATTGTAAACTACATACCCCTCAATATCTCTTCAGAACTTGTCCCATCGTAAAGAACCTTTATCGAAGATAATGCTTCTTGTGGAAAATCTTATAGATCCCTTTCCTAAGAAGGACCTATGAGTTCATTGAAAGTAATCCTTATCCTAATCCCCATGAATGGATCTACCTCAAGAGGTACTACACTTATGAGGTAGACATGCCTAAAATTACCCTTGGAATTATTGTACATTAGTAGTTTTAACATCACTTATCTTTATATTTTTATTTTTATTTAGTATTTTCTTACCATGCTTTGTGCTTGGTTGGAAGATGTTGTCGAATGCACCTATGTTTGTGGGATTTTAGATGGTTCTATCTGGCACACTTGGAAGCTTTCTTCCACCGCTTGGGTGATCTATTCTCACATAGGATAGCTTGTGACCTTAGGAGGTTCTTCCCTCAGACCATAACCTAATAATGTGGTCGAGTATAGTGTTGTAATCGAATTGATTTCTGAGGCCATTTCAAAGATAATTAGTCATTTATTAGTTCACCTAGATCCATATCTATTGGTGTTGCAGTTAAACATCGTGTACAAGTTCCATGATCATGCACTTCTATACAAATTCTTACAGGTGTAGCTTCTCAAATGATATTTTGAGTTAATTACTTATGTTCATATTCCGATAAGTTTCAATCATTTATATGATGCATTGGATAAATATGTATTAGATTATCATTTGTCTCATTAATCAAAATCAAAGAATCCATGTACATATCATGGAAATAAATCACAACATCATTATGAATATAAGTAAAGCTAAAGATTATGTGTATACATAATTAAGTTCCATCAAGTACAAAAAATATGGAGTATGATGTACAAAATTAGGTTTCCTAACCTATGATAATAGATATATGAATGGTAGTGCAAAATGGATCAAACACATTTAGGCCACAGGCCCCAGGTCAGCATGGGTCTCATGGTAAAAAGAAATGGCCTTCACCACCAATTGGAAAAGTCACACCCAGGCTCGTGGTACTCCAACTACTTGATGTTGGATGTGCTCAGGAAGGTCCTTTATCTGTGTCATTGGAACGTGGTAGTTCAATTCCTCCAAGTTCCTATACATTGTGTGCAAGGCCCTTTCAATGTCTCTTCCAGGATGATCCTCACCTCTTCCCTTGCGTTGATGTCTCAAATAACCTTCTAGTCACACTAGTCCAACATTTGTGTCCTTGGAACATTTTTTTAGTCATACTTTATGTTGATGAAAAATAAATGGAAGTCCTTATACCAACAGTTTTGAATCTTGTTGGGATAAGGCAAGATAGGTAGGATTATCACCCTAGATTTATAACCTTAACAAAAATATCAATTACCCCTCAAGAAATATGTACTTGGGCCTAATGTTATTTTATATGTGTTTTAACAAGAGAAAATAAGAAAAATGATTGTATGTAAAATTTATAACAGATTTGAAAAATAATCAAGAAAGGAAATACGAGACATTATTATACAACAAGTCGAAATATGAGACCAAAACCAAGCAATGATTTTATTGATTCAATTCCAAATTACAGTCAAAACTTTCTTTTCATACCACTATGAGGGTAAGGACCAAAGTTTGACTTAGAAATCTAATGTGGAATGTTACATCACACCAAGACCACTGATGTATTCAAAGAAAAGACCAAGACTAAGAACACTGGCTCAACTAGCCACAACTGCATCATTGTCTTGACTCTATAAAATAATTCTAATCAACATTGAAAACTAATTCATAAATCAAATTTCAATTAACAAACTATCAAAACAAATGATTGACTTTTTGAAGCATGTCAAAAATATATGCTTCTTAGTCCTTGTTCTTTCCACCTTCAGTATAACCCCGTTGTCAACAAGAAGATTCATCCCTCATGTAATTCAGAAATGAATGGAATATGAATGAAATCTCACTTTAGACAAAGAGAAAACCTTATCATAATTTTTCCTCTCTATTCTCTCATGCTTGTCCCTCCATCAAGTATTCCTTTTATTAATCAAAAGGCAGTTTTATTAGTTTCAGCCACCTTTATTTATGTAGTTAAATATTTTTTTATTAAGAGGGACAACTATTAATAAATAATAAAAATAATAAAGGGTTTTAATAAATAATAATTGTTGGCACAAAATCGAGACTAGGGTTCTCGACAACCACCAACAAAAAGATTCCATTGTAGCCTATGAACTTTGGCATATTCAACCTTATGGAAGGGAAGGAGGTTTGTTGATGGGCATAATTGACCACTTGTCAAAGCAAGAGAAGCAACTCGTTCTGAGGTCCTTAGAACATAACCTAAGTCGTTTGGTATGGTTGTTCCTGATAGGTATTATGGCTTTGTTATCTAATGAAAAAATCTTCCCTCGTAAGAGAAAATGTATAAAAAATTTATCCTAAGGATACTACAAACTAGTATTTAAAATTATAATTCTAAATAAAAACAAATCTAAAATATTTACATTAACTACTTTAAAGGAAATAAAATAATAAAAAACTAACTAATTTGTACAGATGTACAAGATTATGGAAATCTTGTGAAATGGAAATTTTAAATCAATAATAACATAACTATATCCCATGCAGATGATAAAAAAGCCTAATCATATACAAAGAGAACTACATAAATTCCTACAAAACGCTCAAGACAACAAATGACATGAGAAACATAAAATAAATTCATATGCTTCCAATCAAACTAGAGAAAAGTGATTTTAAACATGAGAAAAATAAGGCTAATCAAACTAATCATAGTAATTTAACTAACCTTTCAATAAATGATTCACATTTAAAATCATAAGTATAAGCAAACTACAAAGATAAAAGAACATAAATAAAACTATCTTGGCCAAGAACTTGTTAAAATATGATAATTGAATCTGCCTTCACATTAAATGTAATAATCACCTATCAGTTGCAAGCAAGAGTCAAAATGTAATCCTTCACATTAAACTATCTTGGCATTTTTTAGTTTGTGAAGAACATTCCATGAACTGAAACACACATATAATTAATAATAAAATTTATTTAACTACTGTTGATAACAATCACAATAGTCAAAATGTAATCCTCTATGTTGCAAGAATAATCAATATAAGTAAGAATGGTGAATTAAAAAATTAACCATTTATCTTTAAATAACAATTTAAATATTTATCAGTCATATAGTTTTCAATAAAAATATGAGACATAGTCAGGATTTTACTTGAAAACAACCTAAGTGAAAACAACGAACAATTAAAGAAAAGACTACTTATAAATCATGCATTGAATACATTGAAACAAAAAAACATACAAAATCATTGATAGTAATATCCTTTCATTGTTTCCCCATAAGCAAAAATCCTAATATGTTCATCATTCCTCCTCTTGTTGGAAACACCTCCATCTCTACGTATTTGAAGTAAAACACTATTTTATAATAGAAATAGAATTAAGAAAAGGAAACACAATTCCTCTATGGTCTATAGAGACCAACCTCCCCCTCAGTTGTGTTCTTCAGTCACATATTTAACATAGTTACCAACTTAACAAGAACTCTACAGAGTTCTCATTTTTTTGTTGGTCCAATTTTTTACCCCGTTTTTTAAAATGGTGCTACCGGTAGCATGCCCCCTCTGTTTTAGGTGTTTTTTTTATATTTAAAATTTTTCGATCCACAATGTTTCCACATTATTTTTTTAATTGCTTATTTTTCATCTTTTTTCAAATTTTTCAATTTTTTTTTTATTCAACGATGTTTTTAGTCATTTATTCATGCTTCTTTCAATCTTAAATTTTTTTTTTATTATTTACTTTTTTGAAGTTACCATTTTTCGTATAATTTTGTCTCCTTAATTAATGTATTGTTCCTTACTTTTTAAATATAGTGGAAAACGTCATTTTTAATACATTGTTTACCTTTACTTCAATACATAGAAAAAAAATGTAGTTAAATAACATTATTTTTTAATATTTAGAAAACAAATATACATTTTATAGCCATATATAATAAAAAAACATATACATTTTGGTACCTATTCCTTTAAAATAACATGTCAAATAAAGCATTTTTATGGACATAATTGAACAAAAAAATTCAAAATATTATAAAAAATTTTATCATTTTCTTTCATATTTCTATACATTTGAAGTAAAAAATGACAACAGTTAATAAACTTTTCCAATGTACAGTGATTCACATATAAATAAAATGAAAAAGAAAACAATAAAAATATTCACCACAAAACAACAATAGATATATCTTCATTCTTATTTTAAAATTTGAAAGTCAAAACATTACAGTTATAGCTCATAAAAAATTTGCAAAATTGAGCATCGTCTTCAAGGGAATCTTAAAACTAATCAACAATATCATATATCCCAAATTCATCATTCTCAATAAACACATTATCATCTTCTTCAATGTCATTTTGTGCTTACATTGTGTCATTTTGTTCCTCCATTGGCTCTTTGATATCCACAAGTTCTCCAAAGTGATCATCTCCAATCAATCCTCCTAATTGTACTTGAGGTTCCTTTGACATTTTTACCACCTTTTATTCACTAAAATCTTCTTTCCTCAAGCCAAATTCTTGCATTTCATCTGGAAGAATTGGAATAACATTAATTCTTTGTTGAATAAAACTGCACTGCATCAGGTCACTTTCAATGGCTATGCAGTTCCTTCCTTTTTGTCAGCAACACGCTAATGTTGTACCTAATCACCAAATACAAAATAAATAATAAATTTAGATACTATAAAAAGACACAAATTAAAAATAATATAATATAGAAGTATGATTTCGTAAATATTAGATCATAATTCTTACCTAAACTCGAAAACAAATCCAAAACTCAATCTCCTTCATTTGAAAACGTATCTATAAGATAATTAATTAATGCTTGTGGTTTTTGACAAATGTTAACCATCTCTCCTTTCAAATATTTCCCTCGTATGTTATATTTCTAACCACAACATTGTATACCAATATACTACTAGGAGTGTCTCCATCCTTTGCATTGACAAGAATAGAATTATAAGAATCATCTTGTGTTTGGGTTGCAGGATGATTCTTATAATTCTATTCTTGGGTTTGTACAGGCTAGGGTGATGTCGCACATCACCCCAGCCCCCCTGCGGCTAAGGCATGGTCCCGTGGGACCGTGCCTTAGCCGCACAAGCCTCGGGCATTGCCCAGTAACCACCAAGGGAAAAACATTTAAGTAAAAAACAATACAAAAGATAAAAACATTTACAAAAGTATACCTAAATTTGACTTTTTTTCTTTGTTTTTTTCAAAACATATTAAGGATTTTGTTAAAAAAATTTGAAAAAATATCTCGATTTTTTTAAAAAAGTTGGGATTTTTTTAGAAAAAAAATTGAAAACATCTAGACCAATTTAAGGTTTTTTAATTTTCACATGAAAAATTATCATGAGATTCAAAGATGATCTTATAATTGTTGTTTTGGTAAATGGTAAGAATTTAAAAAATAACTAACCTATGAAATGCTAGATTCTCCTAGGATGTCTTCTCAATGTTTCTCCCTTGTATCTTGCTCCAAATCCTTTAACGAATACTACCCAAGATATCACACAATGTAAAAAGACAAAACAACACTGTGTATATATAACACAGACAATATAAATTACTATTAGTATAACAAATGTGGGATAAATAAAAATGAGGTATATTGTCTACATATATACCTAAAATTATAAGGATCATCGCTATGTTTATTGAATGTGGGATAAATAAATAAACATGAGAAATATTGTAATTAACAAGTAAATAACGAAATAAAAGAGTAAAATATTTTTTAATTTTTAAGGGAAAATAATAAAGGGAAAAAATGGGTGGAAATTTTGGAGGGAAAAATTTGAGGGTGAAATTTTGGAGGGAATATTTAGGGGTGAAATTTTAGGGAAAATTTTGACGGAGGAATTTTGGAGGGAAATTATTATTTTTTTTGGGGGGGGGAGGCTTAGAGGGAAAAGATCATTTTGCAAGTTATAAGAATGTCATTGGGAGGGTGAGAATCTGTATCATTCTATGTTCTTAGAGAGAAGGGTCGGATTTGTCAAATAAAGAAGATTTTATTTCTGAGACATTAGCAAATTGTTCTCATACCTCTTCTGTTGGGACTGGGAAATGGGATGGGAATAATTGTAATGCAAATGAGGCGTCATATTTTGATCATAGTGCAAGCAATTTTATTCATCATGTTCCTCATGAAAGTCCTCAATCAGAGAACTTTGAAGGCACTGATGATGAAGAAGAGGAATATGATGATGATAAATATATTCAATAGTTTAATAGTAATGAAAATAATCAAAATCTAGGTCAAAGTGGAGACTATGATCAACGTCTAAATGATTGAGATGAAAATTTTCCTCCAAGTGAGGAGTTTCAAGGTATCGATGAATATTTCCAAGGAACCAATGAATATGGTGAAGAATTTCCCTCAAGTGGAAATTTTAAAAGAAATGAAGATGATTATGACAATGGTGGACACTCTTTCCCTAGTGGGGAATTTAAAGACAACAATGTTGGTGATGATAAATTTCCTCCAAGTGAGGATTTTGAAGGTACTGATGAATATTTTTCTCCAAGTGAGGATTTCTAAGGCATGAATGAGGATGATGAAGAATTCCCCCCAAGTGAGGATTTTAAAATTAATGATCAAGATTATGGCAATCCTGGATAGTCTTTCTCGAATGAGGATTTTAAAGGAGGCAATGTTGGTGATGATGATTTTCCTCCAAGTGAGGATTTTCAAGGCACCTATAAAGATAATGAAGATTTTCCTCCAAGTGAGGATTTTCAAGCCAGTAATGAGCATGATGAAGAATATCCCTCAAGTGGGTATTTTCAAAGTAGTGAAGATGATTACGTCATTGGTGGACACTCTTTCCCGAGTGATAAATTAAAAGGAAATAATTTTGATGATGTTGATTTTCCTCCAAGTGAGGATTTTCAATATACTGATCAAGATTTTCAGGGCACTAAGCATGATGGTGAAAATTTTCACTCAAGTGGGGATTCTGAAAGAAGTGAAGATGATTATGTCAATGGTGGACACAATGTTGATGATGATTTTCCTCCAAATGAGGATTTTCATGGTACCGATGACGATGATGGAAAATTTTCTCCAAGTGAGAATCTTAATGGCATTGACAGTCTTGTGGGTGATGATGATTTTCCTTCAAGTGAATATTTGCATGGAAGATCCAATGACATTGGTGAGGATTGTAATCATGTTTCTAGTGATTTTGATATTACTCTCATGAACTAGATTATTAATGAATATGATGGACCTATGAATTAAGAGAATGCTCTCAATCATTCAGTTTCAACAAATCAAGGTCATCGACATTCCCTAGTTCAATCTCCTGACAATGTTTTTCTTGATATTCCTTCTGGTGATAAGGAAAATCCCTCCAGTAAGGATGATGAAATATTGGAGACACTGCAAAGAAACATTGTGTATAGGACTAGGACTAGACCTTTTTATATCAATCCAATTCATTCTAGTTATACAAGGTCTAGGAAAGAATTTCTCACTAAATCAATTTCCATAAGTGAATTGATTTCAAGTGAATGTTGTCAAAATAATTGTTTGAAAAGAATGGACTACATGTATGCCTTGAATAAAAGGGAGATATATTTGTCAATGAATAAGAGTATGCAAAATTCATATTTGATGGGGTGCATGATATCCACCAATACAGGATATGATTATCACATTGGGAATATTTTACTTTGTAGAAAGGCTTTCAAAAAAATTCACTCAATTGGTAATCTTTGTCTATCAATAATCCACACAAGGTTGGAAAAAGATCCTTCATTTTATTCAAAGGTACATCATGGAAAAGAGAGTGGGCCATTGAAAAACACTACATTGTCATGGATGCGTGATTTCTTTTCCAAACATGGAGAGTGTATGCCAGATAGAGACACAATACATATTCTAAATAATTTCTCAAGAAGGGAAATCTACAACTTGTAATAAGGATATGCTGAAGGTGTTGAAGCACTAGTACATTTGTATCAAATTTTGACGGCGCGTTCAGCGCAATTGACACTTTATATTGTCAGGAGAACGACAAACAACAGACCACCTCAAACGTCATTTCACATGACATTTATTTTCCGATGACATAGATTTCGTCGTAAGACCGACGTCTTGGAGGTGGCAAGACCGAAGTCCTAGACATGGAAAGAGAGACGTCCTGGATGTGCCAAGAGAGATGTCTGGGACATGGCAAGAGAGATGTCCTGGACGTGGCAAGAGAGACTTTTGGAATGTGGCAAGAGAAACATCTTGGACGTGGCAAGAGAGACGTCCTGGACATGTCAAGAGAGACTTCCTGGACGTGGCAAGAGAGACATCTTGGATGTGGCAAGAGAGACGTCTTGGAGGTGGAAAGAGAGACGTTAAGAGGTATCAGCTCCGACGTGGTTTCTATGGGAGCAACACTCTTGGAGGTGGAAAGAGAGATGTCTTGGATGTGGCAAGAGTGACATTAAGAGGTATCATCTCCGATGTGGTTTCTATGGGAGCGACACTCCAAAATGTCACAATAACGACTGTGTTGTAGGTATTTAAAATATATATATATATATATATATATATATATATCAATACTGAGAGGAACAGGTACATTAACATTTTCTAAGATAATATCCATATCAATATTTAAATATATATCATCAGTCTTAGGCAAGGTTGGTTGAGGAGGACTAACTTCCAATGGTAAAGGAGGTCTTGTCTAATGAGGTTTAGGATCACTAAGATATGTCTCAGGTGTGTTATCACACGAACTCGCAATTGTTGAGCTAAAGTCCAAAACCTCAAGTGCAATCATGCGTAATAAGACTACAATAATATACTAGAGAGTAAGTCCCTGTTTTTAGAAAGGATCAAAATAATAATGTACTTTCTTGGTTACATCGAAACAAGTGCCATCCAATACAAGATCCTATATACCAATGAGATAATTGAGCAACAGAAATTCTAGAGGCTTCACTGAAACTTCTGACAATTTGTTTGGCATTTAGAAGACAATTATATCATCAATAATACAACTTGAAGTCATTGAAGGTATTGCTTTGTATCCTTTGGCTATCACAACAACTTCACACATAGCATGCAAGTGTTCTGTATATATACATTGATCAGAAGCACAAATTCATAGAATGCAAATTGTAGCAATCCAAAACAACCATAATAGATTATAAAGCTCATAATCTTTCATGCCAAGACATTTGAAAATGTCAAACCATGTAAAATTCAATATCCTAATACTCAGTCAGAACAAGGGGCGAAAAAATACAAATTTAAATACTTCAACAACTATAGAAGATTTGGCCTGCAGATATACAACACATATATATTCCAAGTTTAGTTTCAAATAACAACCAATGTCACTGTTATATACACAACTAATCCATCTATTTTCAAACAACAACCAATGTTAATTGTCATATACACAGTTAATCCATGTAGTAGATATATTAAGTGATTGAACATCACAATCATTTTTCAAACACAGTCCAAGAACATGACAGGCCAAAGCAGAATATTGTGAATTTGTTCAAATGGCTTCCTATATTTCACATTATGAGGAAGGTGCACATCCAAAATGCAAAGACTCTCACACATTTCAGATAGAATCTCAGGAAAAGAAACATCCATATATCAAATTACTATATTCAATATATACACTATATGTTATCTAAGTCTACATATGCATCCATTTAGCCAGAATTATTTACACGCTCACATTCATCAATCCATTCGGAATACCTGCAAACATTTTCAGAAATACAAATGGCCAAGTCATCCATAGAGCTATTTATTACTCCATTGCATATTAAATCCCTCTCCTCCAATTCAATAAGGACAACCTTTGTTCAATAATTCAAACCTCTATAAATATCAACTATTCAGGTGATCTAACTACACTACTAAAAAAAGGCATGTGCCAAAACCCAAACACTAAAATATATGGTTTAGAAAGCTTACACGTCAATGGGCTCGCTCAATGTTATCAATTCCAATTAATCCAGGAGAAGATATTATGTTCAGTAAGGGCTCAAAAGTAGAAAAGTCACTTGTGAAAAATAATACTACATAAAAATAACCTTAGGAAAAGACAAAAAACTACACTGACCATTTATTGAGGTGTTGAAACTCTCCTAGCATATCCTGCATGAAGCCTCCCCGATAAGATCTTTCCGATCCCTGAATGAATAAAAATGTGAGAGTTGGAAAATTTTCAAACTGCAAGGCTTCATATAGTCAACAGACTAAATGTCAAATTGCAAGGCTTACTTTCTAGGAAACCAAATAATATAAGACCCAGAAATATCGAAAGAAAAATAAACAAACTACATCAAAATCACTCTTAAAGATTCAACATAAGTTGGGCAAAAGAACATGCCACTTTGATATCATAGGGAATAGTTAATCAAATATACTAAAGTTGAAAACGAACGCTCCATTGCCTATTTTTATGGCTCAACATTAAATGTGGTCAAAGTAAGGATACCAAAGGGAAGATATTTAAATAGGAAGGTACACTTTCGAATTAGTGTCATGTGCCATCCAAAGTCCTATTCATGGAAATTTGATCAATATTTAATAGTTATCACCACGCAAATCCATGGTAGTTAGAAAATTTCTAGGGAGGTTGATTCATCATTGGAAATCATTTTTACAGCACAATAAAAATGCAGAAAAGCCTACACCAATGTAATGGGAACGGATGGAGAAGCAAAAATGAACGAAATCACGTTCTCAGAAGAATGAGTATGTATAAATTTCCCACGAGAATGAGTATGTATAAAGCAGAAAAATAGGGAAAAATAGAAAAATAGAACAAAAACGTCATTCCAAGAGAATTTAAAATGTTGAAAGCCCATGGTGAGTTGTTTCAACAAAGATTGTGAGAAAGATTTTGTTTTTTTATCTTTAAGAAGATATCTTCAAGAACAAATTTTACAATGATGTGCCTAAATATTTTCAAGAAAATGTGAGCCAACCTTCTAGTGCAGAGAACGTGAATTGTGAATAATTATCATGAATAATTATCATGAGTTGTTGGGCAAACATCAGTTCAAGATAAGGAGATATGGGATTGTTTTATGCATGCTGACAAAGAGAAAATACATATTTTTGAACCTGCACTCACTTGATTTTCCAACAATACGCTAATACATGATGAATATGAGGACGAATGTAATCTATTGCAAAATTTTGATTCGAAAGTTAAAATTGTTAGAAATATTGTTGTCATTGATGTCAAAGATAGGGAGAGACTACAAATGTCATTGATGTTAGAAATATGTTGTCATTGGATTTTTATTTTTGTTAACTGGACTAAAGACTTTGGTTTACATTTTGGTTCTTTGTGCATTGTTTCTTTTGGTAGGAACATTCATTACAGTATATACAAACAAACAAGATGAATCACTTGAAGAACTACATCACAATGAAGTAGTTCTAAATTCTTTGGATTCTCCCTGGCTAACAAAAAAAAGAATCATATACTTTGGGGATTCTTCAACCATTATTTTTCAAAGTGCATGATGTCCATAGCAAGATTTACAATGTACCAACCAAGATGCTTTGTTTGGATGAAAAACAATTTCTTAAGGAGGCATAATGTTTTCTATAAGAGATAGTGACAAAACCAGGTAGAATTCAGTAAGCTTGTGGAGTTGTCAAAGACTCAGTTTAGGATTAGGGTTTGATTCCCTTAAAATAAGATCTTATCTCATTTATTGTAACTAGATTAGATTTTGTAGCTATTCGATACCTCTTTGGAGGATCTCAGTTAAACATTGTAAGGCTATAAATCTAATCATTTCTATAGTGTAATTGAGGGGGGAAAGCAGTCTCGAGGACTGTGTTTCAAGATTGAAGACTCTTATGCACTCTTTTATGAAGAAGGCATTTGAATATATTATGGAATTATAAGTTTATTTCACTGTTATTGTTCAAACCTTCATCTTTCCTTCTTTTCTATACTTATGAGTTGAGCTTTATATTCATTACCTTGTTTCCTTAATGATTGGTAACTGTCATCTTACCTCTACATTAGTAAACTAAAATCATAAGTAACTATTGCTCGTTATATTCAACCCTTCATATGCTTTTAATGTATGTGATTCTACTGATATAGTTAGTTTTCTTCATCCATCGTATTCAGCAAATTATCTGATCAATTATCTCTAACCTCTCTTGCCTTATTCTGCAAATTAGTTAGCCATTTTAGTCGCATCTCATCTTCAACCCATCTATGTGACACTTTATGTTTAAAATATATGAATAGAAATTTATTAAACAAGTAAGGAAATATGTTAACCTTTTACCTTACTATGCTCTCTCTTTGAAATTGGCCTGGTACAAGAAGACTATTTGGGAATTCATTAAATTATTTACTCTATTAATCTTTACTAAATTCTTTTGATTCTGGTTGGATATTGTAGCTATTGGAGATGATTATTTGTCTGTAACTTCATCTGGAAACCTTTCAACTTTATTCGATTTGGGAGGAGTGGTGGGTGGAATTATCGTAGGCCATATTTCTGATAGGCTTGATGCCAGGATTATCACAGCAGCTAGTTTCATGTACTGTGCAATTCCAACACTCATTTTATATCGGGTTTATGGAGGTATCTCAATGTTTGCCAATATTGTTTTGATGATGATTTCCAGAATGATTTTTAATGGACCTTATGCACTCATTACCACAACTGTTTAAGCGGATATTGATACACATAGCTCACTTAAGGGAAATTCGAGAGCTTTGGCAATCGTCACGGCTATTATAGATGGTACTAGATCTGTTGGGGCTGCCTTGGGGCCACTTCTGACTGGATTTATCTCTACAGATGGATGGAATGGTGTATTCATTATGCTCACACTTTAATCTTTAATTTTTGGCCTTCTTTTGAGCCGCATGGTTGTGGAAAAGATTGTGGACAAGATTTCCAAGGCAAAAGAAAGGTCTAGACAATAAGAGATTGCAAGTAGTACACAAGGTCTTTATATCTATATATATCTAAATAGTTTGTGGAGTTGCAATGTTGGTTTCATAGAGTACACATGAGATATTGTTGCATGGATTTCTTTATAGTGTCATTAATATAACACCCTCCTATCTCTGTAACACGGGGTCAATCATTCAACCGTTGTTGACAGAGAGGCACTGAGATGATTTGGCAAAGTTAATGTAGGAGTTGTATCTCACTAATGAGAAGAAGAAGATACTTGTATGTTTGGACCCTCATGTTGCAGAAATACAATGATTCTTTACCTCATTCTGTGGATGTCCTTTATTTTGTCAAGCTGGAGAATTGGCCTTGCCTACCTGATGAGAGCTATCGTGGGTCACAAGAATGACAGGCGATTTAAAATTAATTTGAAAGCAGAAACAATTGACATAGACAATATATTTTCCCTGATCTGTATTTCTTTGTATGTGATGTATTTGTGTTATGTTAGATGTCTTAGACTGGAATATAGAAACGGTACCACTGCAACACTTTATCTAGATTGATCATTTGTCACATTATGAATGTAGGCGAGTGATTGGTTCTTGTAGGTGAGGGATTGAAGAGAATATTGCATCATTTTGCAATTGTCCTAGTTAGGAACAGAGGAATTGCCCCCCATAAGAAAGTGGGAGGTAGGGGAAGGTTTTCATATGCATTATTTATTGCAGCTTCTACCATTCTAAGTATTTCAGTAGGGGAAGGTTTTCATATGCATTATTTATTGCATCAGGTACCATTCTGAGTATTTAAGCGATCTTTTTTAAAACTCTTCAAAGCTGAATTTCTCCCAACACTTTCAGACTTTGTATGAGATGATGTTGAATTGTAATTAAAACCTATATTTCCTTTCTAATTTATCAAGTCACTGTCTATGCGTGTATATGTTCTGTTGATAAAATTTGTATCTTTAAAATAAGCCTAAAAATATTTGAGCATTAAAGAATGATGACCAATGCACAAACCATATTTTTCTAAACACGCAAACTCTACAATTTATGTTGTTCAAATGTGCCTACAGAGAAATCATTCCAATTACTAATAATAAAACAAATTATTTTACCCATCCATTCATATGGATGTTGTAGGAATGATTCAAGTCAAATCATGCAGAGTTGGAGGGCGTTTTAATTGAAAATATAGACACGTGTATGCTCCAAAATATTAGTAAAATGTATCGCTATAAATGAAGGTGAATTGATACTCCTAGCATGCAAACAAGGGAATTCTATGCAGAATGGACAACATGTGTCTGTAGGATGAATTGTTCAATGTTCAACAGAGTATCCACTTCGATTTTTAGTCACAGGGGAGTGTGGGTAGCACTGTGGGGTATATCAATGATTGTATCCAACCAATAGAGGGTTGTTAATTTGGTGTACATAGCCTACTCTAGAGTTAGCCTACTCCAATTGAACACCATTAATAAATATTTGTAGAAATAAGTACACTAATCTGTGGTTGTGACATTTACAAATTGAACACCATTAATACAAATTAATAAATATTTGTAGAAATGCGTACACTAATCTGTGGTTGTGTCATGATTACATTTATAGATTGAACACCATTAATAAATATTTGTAGAAATACATACACTAATATGTGGTTGTGTAGGTTTACATTTAATAACCCTTCTAGTAGTACATTAAAGCAGACATTATCGTACAGGAGTAAACTTGCAATTAATATGTCAACACCAACTCAAGGCCATGAAAATAATGGTCACAACTCAGCAAGGCACAACATGAAGGCTTACGGATCTCTCTATGGATTAAATCAATTGTTTTGTTTTGCACTGCCTTGGATTTTTCCTCTACTGGATTAATTGTTGTTACAAATGAAAATATGAAATGTTTAGATTGGTTTTGCAATTAAGATGTCCAATTGAAATTCTGAAAAGTTGTCTCTGTTTAGAAATAAAATATGTTTAGATTACTTTTTCAATAAATTTGACGGCACCAACTCCAAGCCATGGAAATAATGGCTCCGTTCAAAAATGGAACTGTTTAGATTGTTTTTGTAATTAAGACATTGACAACAACTCCAATTGCAATTCTGAAAAGTTGGCTCAGTTCAGAAATGAAAGATGTTTAGACTGGTTTTTCAAGTTTCCAATGTAGATAGGAAATGAGTTCTACACAGACTTTTGAAGTAGTTGTTTTGTAAGCCTTGAAGGCAATTTTGTACTAGCTATTAAGCAACCTAGGTCTATCAGTTCTAGAAGCTACTACTTTATGATGGATTTTGGCCAGTGTTTTTCATATAAAATGTTCTGAGTGTACATATTTTGCTAAATTTGTAGTTAAGGGATTGGATCTTACCGAGTAAGAAAACACTATATCAGGAATTGGAGCTTACTGAGTAAGAAAACACAAGCATTTCACATGTTGATGATTCATGAACACAATAAAATTCAGCAATTGTTCATCCATGAAATTTTAAGCAGAAAGGCATTTATATAATTGTCACAGGAAACAATGTTTTTGTCATACTTTAGAGCAGCTTCATGAGCAACAGCTCTAACTTCCATCTTCTTGGTTCTCTTTTCCTGGATAACTTCCAAAGAAGCACTGACAATAGACTTAAAATAAGGCTTGTTTTTTGTACGTCTCCTCTTCTTTACTTGCTCAACATGAATGTCCTAGTGATGGGAATAACAAGCGGTGAGTGCACATGCATAGCCCACTACACATAATCTGCAACATATAGCCATAAAAAATGATCGTTTCACCTTCTTGTGTTGTTTCCAGTACATTGCAGTCCAGGTAAGCTTGGATGGCTTCAGGTGATTGTGGAAATACCTCTTACATTTGGAATTGGCAAACAAGAATACCTGTGAATTTCCAAGGAAAAATAATTGAGAATTGAAACTATTAGATGTTTCACCAGAAAAGTGTATGAAGACAGTATTCTATATACAAAAAACTTACATTATGCTGTCAATATAGGTTTTTAACATAGATAATACACATCACTTATTTGTGGGACTCTATTCTGGCATTCTCTAGATATTTTATCTCCGGTATTGTAAGCATAAAACAATGTGCAAAAATAGAGCTTCCAAAGCATACCTAATCCACCATGCACAGTTTGGAAAATATCCTCAATCCACTTAATGAAGCATGCAATATTTACTCAAATGATTTAATCACAAAAAATGGCATGCAGAGTTTAAGAAATATCTACCCACCTGGGAATCCAATCGGATGAACCTGATACCCTTGCCAGGTTAGATCTTTGCATCACTAAAGAGGCAAATTGATGTCCTGCAAATATTGGAGAAAGACGAAAGAAAGAAAAAGTATGAGATGAACAAGCTATCTATGAAAACAAGGGTTGAAAATTGAGAAGAAAAACAGATATATTTTATCCTATGGTCCATTAGAAAAGGGGGCAACTATGTAATACCAGTACTACACAAAGAATAGATTTCCACCAAGACTACAAACACGCAACATCATTTGTGTATAAAGATAGTACAAAGGATGGAAGAATGAAAAGAGATCTATTAATTTCTACAAATAACCAAATTAGGTCTACAGAACTCAAAAAGTATATCAGGAAACAATGACAATGCAGGAGTGCCAAAGACATCTCATGAAAAGAATAGACAAAAAAACCAAAAAAAAATAGACTAGTAAAACAAATAAGAAAATAGGAAAAAGGGAAAAAAACATCGACAATAAATAATACATTATAACTGCTGAAATATGGCATCATAAGAAGTTTAGAACTGTTGTAGAAGTTTTCAACCACCAAGTGCATACCCACTACTCATCACCATGTGACCAATCTTCAAAATGATGCTCTCTTTTAGTTTAGGGTATTTCCAGGCTTTTGGCCAGTGTTTTTCATATAAAATGTTCTGAGTGTACATATTTTGCTAAATTCATAGTTAAGGGATTGGATCTTACCGAGTAAGAAAACACTATATTGGGAATTGGAGCTTACCGAGTAAGAAAACACAAGCATTTCACATGTTGATGATTCATGAACACAATAAAATTCAACAATTGTTCATCCATGAAATTTTAAGCAGAAAGGCATTTATATAATTGTCACAGGAAACATTGTTTTTGTCATACTTTAGAGCAGCTTCATGAGCAGCAGCTCTAACTTCCGTCTTCTTGGTTCTCTTTTTCTGGATAACTTCCAAACAAGCACCGACAATAGACTTAAAATAAGGCTTGTCTTTTGTACGTCTCCTCTTCTTTACTTGCTCAGCATGAATGTCCTAGTGATGGGAATAACGAGTGGTGAGTGCACATGCATAACCCACTACACATAATCTGCAACATATAGCCATAAAAAATGATCGGTTCACCTTCTTGTGTTGTTTCCAGTACATTGCAGTCCAGGTAAGCTTGGATGGCTTCAGGTGATTGTGGAAATACCTCTTACATTTGGAATTGGCAAACAAGAATACCTGTGAATTTCCAAGGAAAAATAATTGAGAATTGAAACTATTAGATGTTTCACCAGAAAAGCGTATAAAGACAGTCTTCTATATACAAAAAACTTACATTATATTGTCAATATAGGTTTTTAACATAGATAATACACATCACTTATTTGTGGGACTCTAGTTTGGCATTCTCTAGATATTTTATCTACGGTATTATAAGCATAAAACAATGTGCAAAAACAGAGCTTCCAAAGCATACCTAATCCACCATGCACAGTTTGGAAAATATCCTCAATCCACTTAATGAAGCATGCAATACTTACTCAAATGATTTAATCAAAAAAAATGGCATGCAGAGTTTAAGAAATATCTACCCACCTGGAAATCTGATCAGATGAACCTGATACCCTTGCCAGGGTATATCTTTGCATCGCTGAAGCGACAAATTGATGTCCTGCAAATATTGGAGAAAGACAGAAGAAAGAAAAAGTATGAGATGAACAGGCTATCTATGAAAACAAGGGTTGAAAATTAAGAAGAAAAACAGATATATTTTATCCTATGGTCCATTAGAAAAGGGGGCAACTATGTAATAGCAGTACTACACAACGAATAGATTTCCACCAAAAGTGAAAACACTCAACATCATTTGTGTATAAAGATAGTACAAAGGATGGAAGAATGAAAAGACTTCTATTAATTTCCACAAATAACCAAATTAGGTATACAGAACTCAAAAAGTATATCAGGAAACAATGACAATGCGGGAGTGCCAAAGACATCTCATGAAAAGAATAGACAGAAAAACCAAAAAAAAAATAGACTAGTAAAAGAAATAAGAAAATAGGAAAAAGGGGAAAAAACATGGACAATAAATAATATATTATAACTACTGAAATATGGCATCATAAGAAGTTTAGAACTATTGTAGAAATTTTCAACCACCAAGTGCATACCCACTACTCATCACCACGTGACCAATCTTCAAAATGATGCTGTCTTTTAGTTTAGGGTATTTCCAGGCTTTTGGCCAGTGTTTTTCATATAAAATGTTCTGAGTGTACATATTTTGCTAAATTCGTAGTTAAAGGATTGGAGCTTACCGAGTAAGAAAACACTATATCAGGAATTGGAGCTTACTGAGTAAGAAAACACAAGCATTTCACATGTTGATGATTCATGAACACAATAAAATTCAACAATTGTTCATCCATGAAATTTTAAGCAGAAAGGCATTTATATAATTGTCACAGGAAACAATGTTTTT
>JASDQU010509342.1:18589-30399 GCA_032191745.1 Picea mariana | reverse complement strand
ACTCACTGAGAGACTAGACTAGGTGACCGTTCACTCCTCTAACTACTGGTGTGTGTCTAGATCACTCTATACCACCAGTATGGGTCATTAGTTACTCATGTATCCTATATCTATTGTAAATTATTCAATCTTTGAGTGCAGAAATGGTTAATGAGAATTCTTCCATTCTTTCTCTCCTTCTTCTTCTTTCTCTAATTCTCCCTGCAAATGTGTGTATTATTGTTTTATTAGATCTATTCTGTGTAGGTTCAACACATTTACATGGTATCAAAGCCGACGGACTGCTAAAAAAAATCTACACCAAATTATTTTTTGCAGGTACTGAAGATTAAAGAACACATAAAGATGGATTATTTGTCAGAAATACTTCTCACGCCTCATAACTATTTGGAATGGAAGCCAAAAATTCTTCTTCTTCTTAGATGCAGAGGTTTGTACCAAATAACTATGAAAATGGAAGTAGAGCCTGATTCTTCCAATGAGAAAAATGATTTTCTTAATAGACAAGATATGGCCATATGATGGATCCTCTCATTTATTTCTCTTGAAATTATCCATCAAGTATATCATGACTCACAAGAATCAAATCCAAATGAATTATGGACCAGATTGGAGGTTCTATTTGGAAATTGTTGACGGGCGAAAATGATGGTCTGTCAACTGAGAGAGTGGAACCGGTCCGGGGTTGTCTAATAACCCAAGCCGTTTGGAATGAACCACCCTGACGGGTTTAACGGCTCCGTTGGCAGCTCTAAGATCCTAAGAAAAACCAAAGAGAAAAATAACCTAAACTAACTAATCTATCTAAAACAAATAAAACAAACAAAACTAACTAAAACTAATAAAACAAACTAAACTAACTAACAATAAATAAAATAAGCTAACACACTAATCTAATTAAAACAAACTAATAAATAAACTAAAACTAAATACAAACTACTCTAACTATTCTAATAATTACTATTACACTAACTTTACTAATTAACTGTTTAATTACAGCTTATTCACAAATATACAATATACACAATTGGCAGATTTAAATAAAACCTGTAAAACTGATGTATTTTCTGTCCTAAGACAGCCAGGAATATTTTTTGATTTTTTTGATTTAATGAGATGAATAAGAAATAGAACTACTGAAATTAAACGATCTAATATAATAATTCCAACTAAACTAATATCTAAATTAAACTACTAGTAAAAACAGTAAACGAACAAGTGTCTAATTGACCTGGAAGCGCTCCTAATTTGTCCTGCGTATGATGAATTCAAAGCTGGTCGGAGGAAGGAAATTGGCGCCGATTGATCCAAGAGATTTTCGTAAATGATTAGCTACGCTGCTCTTTGAGTGATTTACAGGACAAACAAGACATAAAAGATTATAACAACTATATGATTATAAATCTCTGCAATAAGGGAAACCTGTTATGCAAAAACTTATATTTGATAGTTCAACTTATGAAGAAGATAAACCTGTCATTCACAAACTGAACTAAACAATTGTTATGTCTTTTATACACTTGGAAGAAACTAGATATGGATTACAGTGATTAAAATTATATCATTTGCACATGATTAAGATATCTAAAGTAGTCATTAACCAGATACAAATTGATATACACAACATGAAACAAAATATTGATATAATGAGAAGCTAAAGCTGTGACAAAACACCAAATTATGCTTCAGTCTGTATTAAAACTCCATATCCTTGTTCTCCTCTGAATCAGGATGAACATTATTACAAAAATGATAAGTATATATAAGTCTCTCCACAGGGTAAAACCTCCCTGTGGATAATATCAAACTGTTTTACACAATCTGGGAGATATCCCAAAATCAACTAACTAGGAAAATAAAATGCAAGTGAAATATTTTAAATATCCCCTAACTGCTCATTAAATCCACTGCAATTTCGAATTTACCAGTGAGGCTGCTCAAGCTATGCCAGCTTTGAGTTCACGACTACTGTAGTTGACTCCACATTCTTAAACAAAATAGAGCCTATTGTTCATTGTTTCTTATCAGTGGCTTGCAATTTAGCCTTTTGACTAGTAAGCCTTGCAACTTGATCCTCCAGAGCATGAATTCTTGACTGTAGCATTGGCACATCAAGGTAATACCTTTCTAACCACGATCCACATTGATCACAGGGTGGCGCAGCTGGTTGAGGTAGAGAAGGAGAGGGTTTTGACGAGTCACTGGGGGTTTCACAAGGCATTTTAATGCCTGGGTAATCAGGGTCATTTCGCAAGCAAGGTGGTAGGTTTTTGACAAAGTCGTATGAGGGTTTGGTACACAGACCTTCATAATAGGAGTAATCACTTGCCAGGTAACATTCCACCTCTGATTCGGAATCTCCACTCAAAATGATAGGGTTAGGGTTGACAGGAGGTCTCGATTTGTTTCTTTCCATGCGAGAGATTAATCGGGCATTCTTTTTTCCTTTGGAATTCGCAGTAGGTTTGGCTTTAGGCTTTTTAGCCACGGGTTTAATAGCTTCGACATCTATGGTCACGGATTGGGGTAGGTCGATAGGTGAGTAGGGTAAGGGTTTAGGCAACAGAACACTGTAGGGTACCGGGGGTATAGACTTGCCCTCGCTCACCACAGGTTTGTCAACCTGTGGTGGGTTTGAATCTTCAAAATTATTGCGAATAAGAAAATCATTCCAACAGTCTCGGTGTAACCCCAACTGACAAACAACAAGCATTTTAACTAACCCAAAGTGAAAAAGGCTGCTATCGGCCTGGTTCCGTTTGTACCTCTTAGACATTTTAAACATGCTCCTATGCAAGTAATAAGGCATATTAAGCTCATAGCCCATGAAAACCATGAGTAACTGAAGATGGTATAAGAAAATGAACCCATATCGACCCTCGCAGGTGATAAACTGCTTGGTTATCATCAGCAAGTCGTGCCAACGTTGCTTGAGCATATTCGCGGCCAAACCTTTGTCACAGGAGCTCACCCTTCGAGACTGGAAGAGCAATGTCCACGGGACCTCTTCCACTTTGCAGTTTTTTTACCATCTCTGTCCAGTGGCAGGAAGACTGGTAGCTAAACTGATAAATTGCTCATCAATTTCCAATTGCACATCCTCGACCCTGGCTCGACAGCCATCAAAGGTTAATGTGAATTGCCAAGCCACGCAAGGGTTAAAACCATCAAACTTTTGTATGAACGGGAGCCATCCAAATTCCTCAAGATCACTGTAAGCACCATCGAACATCAACAACGCCTGGCTACCATTGGGTTCAGCCCTCACAACCGGAGCAATGGTGCGGGCACATGGTCAGGGTTTGGATAGAAATCAACACACAGGAGCAAAATCGTTTGGGCTAACAGCTACGAATGATGAAAGGGGAAGTAAATTAATGTGCGCGTGCGAGGGTGGTGGGATTATCACCGCCATGCAACATAGTAATGGCAAAGTACAACGCTGTTCAATCAATCATAACATCGTTCAAACCATAATAATTGGCCAACCCAAGGATTAAACGGTGGATGATATACCAATGCGCCAATCTATTGTTTGAAACCATGAATGTTCAATCAAACCCAAAGTTAAATATGTGCCATTGTAATAATTCAAACCATTGTCATTCAACATTAAATCAAAGCCCAAATGTTTAACCTACGTGCCATTGCATAATCAAACATTCTGATGAAAGGTTTTAAATCATGGTGACAATCGATTTCATAAATTTGACAAGCCAAGTGCTATATAAATTTTATCATAAAGATCACATTATATACATAAAAACAAAAATAGCCCATGACCCATATGTAAATCAATAACTAGGCAAGTCTCTATATGCTCAACGCTTTACCAATTAAATAAAAATCAAGTTGCACAATCAAAGTAAAAACGTCCAAATAGGCATAGTTTGAAAAATCTTTTCAGCCACATGATAAACCAAAGGTAAAATGCCACTCAAAATATAAAAAAAATACTATGACACTTCAAATAATGATAGAGGAGTTTTCACGCTTTCAGTCATGAAAACTAAATCGTGACCGATTTGCAAGTGTCGCATGAAATGAAAATATCGTCTATTTGCAAAATGCGACGGGAATTTGAAGTTCAGGAGACATAGGTGTAGGCAGCTTATAGGGTAATGGAAAAAATTGAATTGGCTGCCAACATAAATAAATAAGATTGTGCATATTTCATGCAGGAGGTTGAATAGATAGATCCATAAGAGAAGCCATCATAAGATGAAGCCTCTTATTATGAAGAGTCTTCTGCAAAAGTATTTGCACAAATTTGTACTCCATTAATTGAAGATGATGTCTACCTCATTTCAGATTTGTTTTCTAAAATTCATGTGGAATATATATGGAATTCATCTCAGGATTCACATGCATACACTTTCTCATGCAAAATGCATGCATCTCAAGAGTCACATGCAAAAACTTTTGCATGCACCATGCATGCATCTCAGGAGATAAAAAGGGAGACGCACACATTAGAATCAATTCTGATATTTTATGAGTGAAATTTGCATAAAAAAATTGGATATTTGAATTCCTCTCGGGAAAATATCCAATTTAAAAAAAAAATCGTCTAAAACAGAGTCCAGGAAGAGAATTTATGATCGTTTTAAAATCAACAAAATTTCAGCATTTTTCCATAAACGGTGACACGATTTTCAAAATTTCATCCAAAATTTATTTGGATCTTATTCATTACAAGAAGAGAAACTGGATATGTGTGGACATATAAATTATTCATATACTTCATCAGATCCATGCAAACTTGCTGAGTTGCGAGATCTTCTTGGAGTGAAGGAGACAATTGCTTAGCAGCTATTTTTTGTTCATTCTCATTTTTTATTTTTTATTGTTATGCATTGTAATTCGAGGGGGGTGTTTTCACATGAGGTTTTCCCTCTTTTCTAGTTTATTTCAGTGTATCTTTTGTATTTGGGTACCTAACATCGCCTCGTTGCCGGGACCCATTCTTTATTTTCACCATAGTGATGTTCAGGGGGGGTGTTGGAGTTACTTCACACACACCTAGGATTTATTTTTCCTAAGGTTTTCCCTTGTTTATTAGTCATAATTAGCCATTATCCAGTCTCTTATATGTTAGCAAAGAATATTCCACCTGGAAAATATTCTCTTTCAGTTGACACTTCAGTTTGACTAGTTGAGTTGAGTTTAAATGTTGCATTGGTTTTTTCACCATGCAACATTGGGATCATCACCAGACTAACGCATTACCCTTGATTTCCTGAGTTAACTCCTCACTACTCTATGTTCATTCAACTAACTGAAGACTAGTTTATTAGTTAACTTAGACTAGGTGGTAGTTCACTCCCGTAACTGTCTGAGAGACTAGACTAGGTGGCAATTAACTTCCATAACTGTTGGTGTGTGTCCAGATCACTCTAGACCACCACTTTGGGTCATTAGTTACTCATGTATCCTATATCTATTGTAAATTATTCACTCTTTGAGTGTGGAAATGATTAATGAGAATTCTTCCATTATTTCTCTCATTCTTCTATCTCTAATTCTCTCTGCAAATGTGTGTATTATTGTTTAGCTAGATGTATTATGTACAGGTTCAACACATTTACAACCCCAACATTGGGATACGTCCACCAAGAATAGGTATCGGTTGTATTATTATTCAGATCATGGAGATTACAACAATTTCACTCATACATCTCTCATTCTGTCTCAGCCTCTACGGGCATACACAGATTTATAGTAATTTACATAGGAAACTAGTTCATTTAATGCACTCCTATCCATATTCTGACTTGGTGTATTTAGTTGAAACCAATGCAAAATAATTAGATCCAAATCCATCCTTGGAGAAATTTGTTGTCATCAAATCCCAACAAAATCTAGGAGAAGTAGCAGCAACAATAGTATAACTTCATACTCGTCCATGCCCAACATACTGCCTCATCTGTTTCTGGGGTCTTGGTAATTACTTACTTGCTCCTTTCCATTTTCATACTTCTCTTCTTAGAAATTGATCTCTTGGAAGGTGTTAGTCTAGGGATTATTAGGTATATGAGAGATGGTGTGATCCATATGGATATCGGCAGCCACCCACCTTTTCCAACTGGCTCAAAAAAAAATTCTGAAAGTTTTGGCAATTTACTATTTTTAGCAGTTTTAATTTCTGGGGCCATTTTGAGGGCCTAAATGAAGGTTTTTCGGGATCAATCTTCTCAATAATTTACAAATCCATAATTTCTCCCCCAAAATGAATCTCCTCGATGATACCTTTCCAACGAGCTATCATATGCCTAAAAGAAAGATCATATGCAAAAGTTACGACCTCGAGAAGTTGATGTACTAACTTACCCAGACGGGGCCCACGTGACTTTTGGTGCTTAATCTCCTAGGGTTAGGTTTTTGGATGTCTAGGGATTTTTGCATTTCTGTTTATTGTAAAAAGTCCTTCATAACCTCATTGTAATCATCTTCTTGCAAATGAGTGCAACCGTCACATCTCTTCTTAGAGATAAACTGCAACCATTCCAACAAGCTTGTTTCTGTTGCATTTCAGAGTTTCAGCTTATTTCCTTATTGAATAGAAAACCAGTTTTACTGTATCTCTGTTATTTTGTGTTAAGCACTTGTTCATAATATGTATTCATTTTGTTCCTCTCATAAAATATGGATCAGTGGTATCAAAGCGGTCTTCTCCTTGTCATCTTATTGCATGTCCCCAACGAGGTCGGAGTACAAAGAGTTGGGTCTCGACCTTGTTTCTCTTGAGGAAAAAATCTCTTGCACACCCAAGAGGCCTCTTATGGCAGGAGAAAAGAAAGATGACATGACATGAGATCCTTTCAGACTATTGATTGACGAAGCCTTCATGCAACAAAGGAACGAGATGATGGATAGTTTCACGCAAATCCTTTGGCGGCTACCAACAGGCGACGCATCTTCTTCGAGAGGAGGTGTCGCCCCCTTCAAGGTACAAATAAACTTTGATATTCCTATATTTGAAGGTCAGATAGATGCATATGTTGTATACAAGTGGTTGAATCTACTAGAAGGGTATGTCTCTGTCTATAACTTTTCGAATAGAAAAAAGATTACTTTTGCGCTTCTCAAACCCGTTCCCCATGTCAAAGATTGGTGGAAAACTTTATGTGAGCAAAATGAAACAGAGGAACCCTCATTATTTATAGTCACGACCACCTGGGAATCCTTTAGGGATGCTTAAGGAACTATACTACCATGTCGGAAGTTATGACGACTTGTATACGAAATGGACTACATTGCGGCAAGAAAGAGACCAAGCAGTGCCGGATTTCATAAATATATTTGATACCTTGCGCACCAAGATGTGTATCAAATATTCAAAGTGACATCTAGTGTTCAAGTATCGCAGTGCTTTACATAGATACATCCTTACCGAAATGGAATTTTTGGACATCTCATCCTTGGGTGTGGCCTACCGATATTCCATCAAAATCAGGCAGAAGCTCAAACAAAAGACGCGACAATTTGGGCCTGGGAACCCCTCACAACAAAATCTAGGAAAGGGTGACCCCAACCCACAGAACAAGGGACAAAGAAAATATGGATAGTTTCAGGACAACCAGTCCAAGCTTCAAGCAAAAGACACCAGAAAGACAAATAAATATACCAGGAAATATACCAGGAAGTGGTGCGACTTCTATAAGAGCCCTTGACATAACATTACTGACTGCCGCTCAAAGAATTCGCCTATAGTCGAAGTGAAAGCCTATGAATTAGATGCAGGTTCAGACTCCGAGCCAGAACCAGAAAGGGGATGATGAATCATTAACACAGAACCTAGTTTCTTGCCCTCACCCTTCAATCTTTCCTTGCTTATGTGAAGTCATACCCGGTCTCTAACTTGGAATTGTTGATCAACCTTGTGCTTGTCATGTCGAGCTTTATAATGTGCTTTAATTTTCTCGAATTGTTCCCCGACTTCCTGGTGTATCTGTTGGATCCTCTGGATGAACTTGCAGGCTCTGTCCTCTGTTCGTTCTTCATTTACATTGACATCTCTCCCATACATCGATTCCAAATGAACCTTTGGTAGGTACCCAAAACATGTCTCAAAAGGTGAACTCCGAGTGGATGAATGTAAAGCTCGATTGTACACATGTTTTCCATGGGGTATCTGTTCATCCCATAACTTGAGATGCTTGTTGTAGTAGCCTCTAAGAAAAAGTACCATTGTTTGGTTTACCACCTCTATTTTTTCATCATTCTGTGGATGGAAAGTAGTGATCCTCTTCAACTTGGTGTCCATCATCCTCCATGAGATAGTCCAAAAGTCCCCAAGGAATCTAGTATCTCGATTCAAGAAAATGGATGTGGGTAATCCAAATTGAACCCAAACATACTCAAAGAAGAGATTAGCATTTTTCTTAGTAGTGATATGTTTTTTACATGGCATCAAGATACACATATTTCTGAACCTATGCACTACAACATACAAATAATCATGACCCCCTCTGGTCATGGGTAAACCCCCTACAAAACCCCCTACATATTTAGTTACAATTTCTTTCATTTGAGTCCAATAACAAAACCTTTGTAAATGAGCCATAGTTTTTCCTATCCCAAAATGCCCAGACACAATAGAAGTGTGAGCTTCTCATATTACATGGACTCGTTCACTTGTAAGAAGACATAGCTTTCCAAGATGGTAGAGTAGTTTCCCCTGCAGACAATTGTTCTCTACCTGTGCACCATGGGTTAGCTTTGCATATACTTCTTTAAAATCTTCATCAATGGCATATTGTTCTACATAGCTATCATGAGATAAATAAGTATTCTTCAAAATAATAGAAACAACAATAGGAGGTCTAGAAATCATATCAACTACCTTGTTACTTGTACCCTTTTTGTACTTTATTACCAAATAAAATTGTTGTAGAAAACCCATCCATCTGTAATGTCAAGACTGTTACAACTTGGTCTGCGCTTGAAGATAATGTAAGGGTTGGTGATATGTATATATGATTTTTTCCTCCCATAACATGTAATTCTTCCATTTATTTACACTCTGGACTAATGCATACAACTCCTTATCATATGTAGGATAGTTAAGAAAAACTTGGTTAAAAGTTTGAGAGTGGTAACAGATAGGATTACAGTATTGCATCAATATTGCACCCATGGCGTATCTGTTGGCATCTGTGTCGATCTCAAAAGTCTGTTGAATATCTGGCAGTGCTAATACTGATGTAGTACTAATCTTCTCCTTCAAAATGTTGAAAGATTTTTGTTTCTTTCCTTCCCACAAAAAAATTTTATTCACACTAGTTAAGGCATGCAAAGGAGCTCCAATAAAGGAGAAGTTGGAAATGAACCTCCTCCAATAATAGACTGCACCGAAGAAGCTTCGGACTTCGGTTACACTTTTGGCTCAGGCCAATTTACAATTACATCAATTTTGGAAGGATCAATTTTCAATTGTCCTCCTCCTACATTATGACCTAATTACACTAGTGCAGTTTTGCCAAACTCAAATTTAGATAATTTTACATGCAACTTTTCCCTTTGCAAAGTATCTAATACTTGATTTACATGCCTCACATGTTCATCTCAAGTCCTGCTAAAAATAAGAATGTTGTCTAAATATAAAATCACAAAGTCATCTAGGAAAGGCCTGAATACATCATTTATCACACACACGAAAGTTGTCGGAGCATTACAAAGCCCAAACGACATAACTAACCACTCAAAAAATCCATGTTTGGTTTTAAAGGTAGTTTTCCATGCATCATGTTCTGTGACCTTGATTTGATGATATCCACTATGCAAATCCAACTTAGTTAAATAAAAAACATTCTTCAATTGATAGAGGAAATCATCTATACGAGGAAGAGGGTATCAATTTTTCACTGTGATTTTATTTAAGGCCCGGTAATAGACACACATTCGCCTTGTGCCATCCTTCTTTGGCACCATCATGATTGGAGAACCAGAAGGAGATGAACTGGGCCTGATGACCCCTTGATCCAATAAGCCATGTACTTGCTTCTTGATTTTTTCCATCTCCACAACTGACATCTTGTACATGCCCAGATTAGGAAGAGGAGAATCTTGTTGAATACGTATCTCATGTTGGATTTCCCTCTTAGGAGGTAATCCATCTAGTTCCTGAAAAATATCATCATACTTAGAAACAATATCAAATAATTACTTTTTATGATATGGATCACACCCTTGGAAAGCGTCGGATGTCTCAACATCTTTCTCTCTGACGGACATTAGTACATATCTCTTCTTAGTGTTTATGAGTCTTTTCATTTTCCCTACACTAACAAGTGTTGTATTTACCCTCATGCTGTGAGCTCTAACAATATATTCCACTCCCACTTTAGTAAGATGGTAATTTTTCTCATAAAAAAAGAAGACTTCTTTTCTATCATAAAGAGAAGGACTTCCCAACACTATGCCACATATATCAAGTGGTACAACATCCAAATCCACTTCATCAATAAACTTTGAAGCAATAGAAAATCTGATCCTACATTGTTTTGTGACATTAAGTTTTGATTTATCACATACCCAACCAAGAGGATAAGACTTAGCATGTGGTTTTATTTCAAGACCCATCTTCTTGACAAGCTCTTCAGATATTAAGTTTACTTGGGAACCCGGATCAAATAATGTATCGATCTTAGTATTTTTAGATACAACTCTTATGTGAAATAATTCATTCCTCTTTCGTTCATCCACATGAGATTCATTATTTGAACTTGAACTAGCATGAATTGAATATTTAACTTGTAATCCAACCACTGTGATATTTCCTTCATCTCCTGAATCAGAGCTAAGATCATGTTGCATTGTAGCAACAATTTTTGTCTTCTCCTTTCCACCGAACAGTTTCGGTTTCTTTTCTGGATGCAGTTTCCAATAGTGTTCTTCATCATGATCACTCTTCTTTCAATGAGTTAAAGATGGTTTTCCTGCTTCGCTCGTTATTGTGGTTTTCTTCTTGTCCTTACTTTTAATCTTCTTAAATTTTTTGTGTGGGAGACTGGAAGGTTTCTTCGTGGGATGTTCTTGAACATGTTTCCCCTTGTTCTCAAGATGAGTGGCTTGCACACAAACTTCACCAAGACTAGTGGGGTTAAACAAGGGCAAAGTATGACGAATATAAATGTGAAGTGCACCAACATACTTCATTAAAGTTTCATAAGAATCCAAAGGAATGTTGAATGCAGGAGCTTTCTTCCTAAATTTTTCTGTGAAACTTTGTACATTTTGACCTTTACTTTGCCTTAAAGTTTTCCATTCCATCATTTCTTTATGTAAATACCCTAATCGATAAAATTGTTTCCTTATCGCTGATTTAAATTCCGACCATTAATAAAGAATATTACCACACTTACTTCTGTCTTGAAGCTTTCTCTCCCACCATACGAGAGTGGTGCCTTCCAACCAAAGAGAAGCAAGTTGTACTTTAACTTCCTCTTCATCAATATGTTGGACACAACATTACAATTCAACTTGTCGGATCCAATTATCTAGCTTTTCTGGATTAGCTTCATCATTAAACATAGGTAAAAGAAATTTTACATCAAGATTTAATAATGGTTTCTTAAAATAGGCTTTATGGCTAGAATGATGAGAATGATGAGAATTCTCAGAGGAAGAATAAATAGAACTCGAAGGTGAAGACGGAGGCTTAGGAGGATCTCCTCTAGCCCCTTGGTTTATCGAACCATCATAATATGCATGTGCTTCTTTTTTATTCCCTTTCTTCTTCATCCTCTTCTTGTAATCTCTATACATTCATTCAACCATTTCTGACATGCGATAAAAGACCATGTGAA
>JASDQU010509341.1:5571-19759 GCA_032191745.1 Picea mariana | reverse complement strand
AAAAAAAATGAGAAGGAACAAAAAACAGTTTCTAAGCAACCTTGTCCTTCAGTCCAAGAAGACCTCGCAACTGTGCAAGTTTGTGCTTGTTGAAGATTTTGTTGAAGATATAGATGTGTGCACGGATGTGATGAAGTATATGAATCATTGAGATGTCCACACATATCCACTTTCTCTTCTTGTAATGAATAACATTCAAATAAAGTTTGGATGAAATTTTGAAAACTGTGCGGCCGTTTCTAGAAAAATGTTGAAATTTTGTTGATTTTGAAACGATCATAACTTCAGTTTCCAAACTCCATTTCAGACGTTTTGTTTTTGAAATTGGATATTTTCCAGAGAGAAATTCAAATATCCAATTTGTTTTTGCAAATTGTGCTCATAAAATATCATAATGGAGTCTTATTTGCGTGACTCTCTTTTTGTCTCCTGAGATGCATGCATTGTGCATGGAAAAGTATATGCATGTGATTCCTGAGATGCATGCCATATATATTCCACATGAATTTTAGAAAACAAATATGAAATGGAGTAGACATCATATTCAATTAATGGAATATAAATTTTTGTAGATACTTGTGTACAAGGCTCTTCAAACTGAGATGATTTATCTTCCAGTGGATTTTCTACATTCTCTATCTTGTCAACATTTTGCATGCATTCTTCCTTATTCCAAAATAAAACCTCCAATTTGCTCCATAAATCATTTGGAGTGAATTCTTGTGAGTCATCATATACTTGATGGAGAATTTCAGGAGAAATAAAATAGAGGATACATCCTATGACCATATCTTGTCTATTGAGAAAGTCATTTTTCTCATCGACAGAATCAGGCTCTACTTCCATTGCCATAGTTATTTGGTACAAGACTCTACATCTAAGCATAATAATAATTTTTGGCTTCCATTCCAAATAGTTATGAGGCGTGAGAAGTATTTCTGGCGAATAATCCATCATTTTGTTGTCTTCAATATTTTGTACCTGCAAAAACATTTTGGTGTAGCTTTTGCTTAGCAGTTTGTTGGCTCTGATACCATGTAAATGTGTTGAACCTGCATAGAATAGATCTAGGTAAACAATAATACACACATTTGTAGAGAGAATTGGAGAAAGAAGAATAATGAGAGAAAGAATGAAAGAATTCTCATTAACCATATTCCACACTCAAAAAGTGAATAATTTACAATAGATATAGGATACATGAGTCACTAATGCGCCATAGTGGTGGTCTGGAGTGACCTGGACACACACCAACAATTATGGGAGTGAATTTCCACCTAGTCTAGTCTCTCGCGCAGTTACGGGAGGGAACTGCCACCTAGTTGAATTAACTAGTCAACTAGTCTTCAGTTAACTGACTGAACATAGAGTAGTGAGGATTTAACTAAGGAAATCAAGGGTAATGCATCATTCTAGTGATGATCCCAAGGCAAGTGCACATTATCTGGTGATGATCCCAATGTTGCATGGTGACAAAACCAATGCAACATCTAAACTCAACTCAACTAGTGAAACTGAAGTGTCAATTGAAAGAGAATATTCTCCAGGTGGAATATTCTCCCCTAAAATATAGGAGACTAAATAATGACTAATTATGACTAATAAACAAGGAAAAACCTTAGGAAAAAGAAATCCTATGTGTGTGTGAAGTAACTCCAACATTGGAGGAGTACATGAAGAGAAAAGTGACCTAATTTCTCATTATTCATCTTATGATTTGACAGTTTGAGCTCTGAGGAGAATATACTGGTTTAGGAGAATCAATGGAGACTGTGCATTCTAGGAGGAAGACACCCAAAAGGTTGATTTTGGTGTTGAGAGAAACACCCTATTAATCAAGGAGATCATTCATATATTACATCGATTTACATCAACGGTTATACAGGTTCAGGAAAATAGTGCACACTTATCCATGTTAAAGGCCTGTGAGATGAGGAGACACATAGGGTTACCTTGTCTCGACTAGGGAGTATTTAGAGATTCCCTTATGCCCCAGTTGAGAGAAAGGAATGGTGCACCGTTTGAGACATTACTTGCCAGATTCCAACGGTGGAATCACTAGGGCGTAGAAGTTGGCCAATAGAGGGGCGAAATCCCCTAGGGTATCCCATATGGGGTTTGTACAGATCGATAGAGGGTCTATCTTAAATATGATAGACACTAAGAGGGTATAGGAGGTTAGGGTGCATTGTTTGGGACATATTTTAGGAAAATATGAGGAGTTGAACCACAAAGGCAAACTTTCCAATATTGTAGCAGTTGTTGTGTGATTTTTCGTAGCATGCAACATTTCATATCTCTCATCCTTTGATCCATCATCATTCTTATGGTTCCGGGTATTATTTTTTTAGTTTCTTTATTTTATTCAGCTAAGATCCATATATCTTTGATCTAGCCGAGAGATTCATTTTATTTCACCTCATGCGACATTGTATTCAATCCTATTTCATAATACATATATTGTAGTTGTTCCGTGTTATTTATCTATTGCATTCTTGATTATATATTGTTAAACAATTGTTTCATCTAAAACCACATGCAAAATCACCATGCATGTTAAAATTGAATTACTAAATGCATCCATAAACCCAGAGTGTATCAATTCCAACAACAAATAATTGACAGTTGAGGCATATATTCTGATCTTTGGAATTAGGGATATTACATTACAGTTGCCAAAAATCCTTGAGTCCGCAGTAGTGAGATTTCCTGGCTAGTCTATGTTGAAGCCCAAGAAGGAAGTGGGATATCTCAAGAGACTACGTGGAAAATATGGATTTCCCACTCCTTGGGTCGTGCAGGCTGATGGGTAAATATATTTGGTGGATTTAGATTGTTTTAAGAGGTTATATACTATGAAATCATTGGAAATTGGGTTGTGTGAGAGGATTAGAACCAACCATAGGTGATTTCACCCTTGTGAACTCATAGCCTCAACTTACGGGTGGCCCTATTGTAGAAATATTATGGGAAATGGAGAGCCCATGGTTGGGTGGAACATCATTCATGTACAATCAATTGGTGGTTATTCTTAGAAAAATAAGTGATTATGTTTATTTATAACTATGTTGAATTAATGTTCTTTAAGTATGAACTGAATGTTATTTTGTATGCATGTATAAGTTTGCATCTGCATATATGATTGATTAATTGTGTTTGCGTGCACATGCATCATCATGTTTTCATGCATTAATCATTTCATAGTAGTAAAATAAGGAATTATGGTATTAAAGATATATAATGTTGGTATTAACCTTGTATGGATGTTGGGTACATTATAGAATGTTACCAAAGCAAAGAGATTATGGAAATTCATGGTTTCAAGATGTACCCTGTATCCTAAATAAATCACTGAGGGTAATGAGTATTTACAATGGGGGGATATAGTTTTCATACATATTATACATTTTTTGACTCTCTCATGTTATAGCAAGATTTGCCTCACCCCATGCAATATTGCATATAAGGCATGTTTCCATTTCCCTATGTAGACTTGAAGTCCCTTTTTTACAAATCCCAGATCTAAAAACACAATTTTTCCACATATACGCTCCTTGCCTATATTACAACATGTGTATACGTAGGTTTTAGCACTACAACCCACGTACATCGGGAAATGTACCCAAAATTAAAAAATGGTGTCGGGTTTCCATGTCACGTCACAAGATCTATGGTCCTTGAAATTCCATATACTGGAAACGTTCTGAATCGTCCCTTCAGTTCCACTTGAAGGCTATAAATGGGCCAAATCCGAGCTATGGAAAAGAGGAAAAATAATTCAACTTTGAGAGCAAAGTTACTCTGAAGAAATTATTCACTTCACATTGAGTCTGCATCCCTTTGTCCTTTAAGTTTGAACACATTGTACAACCCCCAAGCTCTTCCCTTATTCATTGAGAAATCCTTGGTCTCTTCTATATGAGCTTGCCTATGGTGGATGCCCAGCTGGAAGGAACTTAGTTTCTCGGTTCTGAATCGTGCCGACACAGAATTTTGTAACTCATTCACTTATGTTGATTACATTTTGATAGAAATACTCTTTTCTCATCCAATTAATATCTCACAAATATTTTAATTATTATTCCATGGGTGTGTTTGTTATGAATGTTCATGGATTATACTATTTAATGTTCTAACATTATATATTATCACAACACGATTTCGTTGCTTGGTTGTTGAGGACTAGTTGCAGGTATATTTATTTGGGTCAAGTGCTCAACGGTGGACTTCGTCGAACGTCTGGGAGAGGTATTCCTCTTATCTTGTATTGTTATCATATTTGTTTATATAGAATACTTGAGATTAGAGTTGATTTCTACAGTCATTTCTGTCTGTTGTGGTTTACCCCTAGCCATAGAGATATTTTCCTCGTAACAAAATTGGCAACCATACTGGGGATATAATATTTTTTGGGGGGGTTGGAGTGTTTTTCTCCTTAGATTTATCTTGTTCATATTGAGTTTCTTGTCGTATGATTGCTTGACAGCCTCTGTTCACTCTGGGTATGAGTTCTTCAACCTTCTCCTTAGACTAGTTGTTTTTTTACACATATATGCGGGTTTTTTCTTGACATACGCGTGTTGTACTTCTGCAAGCTGCATACATACACCATTTTCCCTTGAATAGTCATGTACATCAACCTTTGTTGCTTGATTTCTTGGTTTGGTGGTTGTTGGGTAGGTTTTGATGATTGTTGAGTCTTCCTGGGCCTTTGTGGTGACTGTGAAGTGTTTGTGGAATGACAGGAAACCTGTCTTTGGTTGATTTTTTGGGCAGTCCCTTTCTCATCATATTTTCATTTTGATTTTCCTTGCACCTTGGGTTGGGTCTTTTTCTCCTTGATATCCTACTTGGGTTGTCTCTGTCTATACACAATAGATTCTTTTATATCAAGTTGTTGTTCAGTCCTTGCATTTTCGTTTTATTATATTGAAAATACAAAAATATTAGGCATTTTTCATTTATTGGAATTTTGATCTTTTGAGTCATTTTCATTTATCTTAGTGCATGTAAAGAAAGATTTCATTTTATTTAGAATTGCAGAATTGAATTGAAAATCGTATTTTTGAGAAGCATATCATTCATTGGAAATTGAAGTTAGGACTTTGCAATGTATTCATATTCATTTATTTTACTTGTTGAGTCATAACATCACTAGTTTCACGACCACACCTTTTGAGTAAGCACAACCATTAAAAATTAAAGATATAATTTAAAATTGATTACTAACAATTTTATTTTCTAGGGTGCACAAACTAGCTTAGGATTTAGAGCCTTGGAATAATATTTTGTGAGTAAACTTCTCCAAGGCTATTAAATCAACATATGTGTCTGACTAAGGGCGTGGAGAAATCCATTGTATAATCGGTAAGATCAGGAGGCTCTGCTTACACTAGAGTTAAGAACGAGGTCGGTTGAAGAGATATCCCCCTGATACCTTCTTAGCGTCGGATATATTTTGGGGGATCTATTTGTATCTAGGGATCTTGCTAGTGCCCTTACCTCCATGAGAGGCATTTCTTTCAAGGTTTCGGGCTTTTCTACCCTTCCCATATGGTGGCCCTGACTTATGACTATTCTCCTGTGCATCGGTTATACCGTGGTTGATTAGTTGTTTGACTTAGGTGTCACATAAGTTACTTGCAGGGGTTATTGTGTAGGTACCCTGGGTCAAATAAGGGTCAGGAAACACACAACCTTTATGGATGATTACCTCTCTGGGTGGATCTAACCGACTGGTTGTTAAGCCCACGAGGGCCCTTAGATTTGATTTCTTTTCCTCGAATATTTAGCAGCGAAGTCTCAGGCCCCTCTTGAGCGAGGCATACCTACTTTAAAGAGGGAGGTCCCTTTCAGCCACTTTATCCTATTTGTGTGCATATTGGTCATTTGATGCATATTGGTCATTTGATTATTTTTGGTGTTCTCTTTGATTACTAGTTGGCCTTAGGATTTGTTTTTTTATCTTGAATCTTGAGTCATCGTGGAGCTAGACCAGCTTCCCTGCATGTCTCATCACTTGTTACAGTTACCATTGAGTTTTGAGTCTTTTCCTTTTAAAAGGAATTGTGTTATTAAACGTGGTACACACACCTCCACTTATCATACTTGTGATTCTACAAGGATGAGTACTAAACTAAGTCATTAAGATATTGGTAGCCCTTTGACTCCCACACCTACTATAGTCAATGGTACCCCTTCGACTCCTTCAACCAGAATGGTTGTAGTGTCGGGGGAACCTATCATCACTGTCACCCGTCCTATAGTGAACACTCAACCTATTTCCACAAATCCATTTGGGTCACTTGGTCATTCACCGGGATATAATGTTTAGTCCATCCCTATGGCCATTAGTCCCTTTTCCTATGGTATGCCAAATTTTACTTTGCAGTTTTCAAACTCCATCCCAGTCGCTGGACCTAATGCTAGAATTGGACTTGGGGGCACAACTCCTCATTATACTCCTTTCTTGTTTGGTGGCACTCGGGTCCCTCAAACGACTCCTACCATGGGAGGCATTCCTTCTTTTAAAAATGGGTCTAATCTTGTTAATTATGGATGGAGTAACCAACTTGGCGAACAAGCTATTGCTTATGGTCCATCCTTTACACCCACCTCCTCTGTGTCGATTCTGACCAACACACTTGGCATGACAAATCAACCTTTATTCTATGGATTCACACCCAAAGGAGGTCAGTTTCACACCTTGGGCAACCCCCAACCTTGGTCCACTCCGGCTGGGGGAAGTTTCTATAACCCTAATTAGAACATTCCTACTAGAATGATGCCCAACCAACCCCTTATGAATTAGCCTGGAGGAGGGTCTTATAATCCCGGACAGGGCCATGGTGCTTACCAGAACCCTGGATGGGGTGCAATTCCCCAACTACAATCCTTCCAGGGATCTTGGGGCCAGATGTCGCAACCCCATCTCCCTTTTCTGGCCACGCTCAATCTTCCAGACTTGTCTAAGTTGATGAAAAACCCTATGTGTCATGATCCTACATGGCCCCCCGTTCCCACCAAGCTTCCTTCAGATATTCTGAAATTCGAAGGAAAGAATGGTGAGGATCCTGGTGATCACGTTACCACCTTTCACCTATGGTGCTCTTTGAATTCCCTTAACAACAATTCCATTCGATTAAGATTTTTTCAAAGCACCCTCACGGGGATTGTCGTGAAATGGTATATTGAGCTACCTAGGGGGGCATACAAGACCTTTAGTCAGATGGTTTTAGTCTTACTTAACAACTTCCAATTGTCGGTTCATTATGATGATGGCCTAGAACTTATGTTGACCTTACGCCAACACAAATCCACTCATATCTCATATCACATCCAGGAGTGGCATAGATGGAAGAGGTTGATAAAGACATGTATACCCCCATAATTTTTGTTAGAGTGGTTCCTCAAGTCTCTATATCCTCCTATTTCAAAAGATGTTGCTACATTTTGGGTTACATCTGAGGAAGAAGTGATTTTCAAAGCCCAACAGTTAGATCTTATATATTCTCAATTTGGGATGTTATATGAGATTCTTCTTGATGCACCAAGGTCAAACTATGACCTTAGACAAAATCCCAGGCCTCATGTCGATGGCATTTTAGGCTCTGCCAATGTGAAATCTGCATACTTGGTGACAAGCCATTTGAATGAGTTGTCTCTAAACTAGTCTGCAAGAGGGCCAGCTTCATCTGTGTATTCCAACCCCACTCAGTCAATGGATGTACATTCCGTACAATCGTCGACCGACCCAAATGGTAACCAGCAACTAGCGGGAATAATAAGAAAGGACGTAACAATAATCATAAGGGTGAGAAGAATAATAAACCCAAGGACAATGGTAATAATGAGAAGATGAATAATAATGTTGGTGAGGGCAAGAGAGAAAGGCGTAAGGTGAAGTTTTTGTGTAATCTTTGTACAGATGATCACCTTACTCATTATTCCCCAAACTTGCAGAATTTGCGATGCTCTTATCTCTACCACTTGACGTGCTGACGAATCCTTTCCAACATAACCAACACATGGCCTCGAGCTCCTCAAATGTTGGAAATGTGACCGGTGGGAGTCAAAACCCACCGACACAAGACGATGACTGTTTATGAATCAATATGGTCAAATCTGAGGTTAATGTAGCCACTCGATCTCGTGACTATAGTTCTCCACAAACTGTTCTTGGTCTAGACTCTCCTCCTCCTTTGGAGATGCCCTTGCAGATTGAAAAACTAGAGCCACTGCCTCATATTTCGAAAGGAGTACTCAAGCGCTCTACCCACAATCCTAATGCTAGAGCCACCCAGAATTACTCTATTGTTGATGACTTGGGTCAAACCCCTTGTGCGATGTCGACTTTGGAGGTACTTTAGACGTGTCCTTCACACAGGAATGCCTTGTTATCTATGTTAGGAACTCTAGATCCCAGTGGCTCAAAAGTTATCAAGTTTGACATCACAGATGTGAAGCCTTGCTTGCCTTACCATGTGGAATTCCAAATCCATGTGGGTTACTCGAAGTATACCATCAAGTGTACTATTGTTGATGAAGGTGTTGCAACATGTGTGATGTCCCTCATCTATTGGAAATCCCTTGGCTCTCTGACTCTCTCTTAGTCTCCTACCATGTTGACTGATTTTGATGGTCATTCCTTCCGCCCTCACAGTATTCTTCTTTCCTTTCCGGTCTAGTTAGGTGAGAAGATGATAGAGGTGGTTTGTGTACCCCTTGATTATAACTTGTTAATAGGACACAATTGGACTTACGCTATGACTTCCATCGTATCATCTATATTCCATACTCATTGTTTTTATCACAATGGGAAGATCGTGATGATCGATCAGTTGTCCTTTGCGTATGCTAGCCCCAGTGCATCTGTTGGACCATCGATCCCCGTGGTTGACAATTCTCAGTCGGCAATTGCGAATATCGATGTCAGAATGTATTCATCCCTTATGGTTACCTTTGACTTCATGGCACTGGTTCACCATATTTATGCCATGTCCAGTAGGCCTGTTTCGTCATAGAGGTTCATTCCTTTCCACACTTCCTATTTTAACGATCCTTGGACCCTACCTTCCTCTAATGCATCTTCTGAAGTTTATTCACATGATGAAATGGCCATGCCACTATCGACAACAGAGATAGCGTATCAATTTGTTCTTGACTCTTCCAATGATCCCGATCCTATTACCTCGCAGACGGACAAGGAGGATCCTATTCTTAAGCCTCTGTGGGACAATTCGTCATATTTCTCACAAGATTGCCTCTATGATAATTTGACCTTGGATGAAGCTATCATCGAAGCCATGAATGGTTCTAACAAACCTTTGGATGATATGTATCATCGCTCTTATTTTCTCCCAGAGCTTGCTAGAATAAAAAAAAATGATTTTCAATCTACTCTAAGTGAGATAGTCGGTCACGCCATAGTTCTTATTGATATGCACAACATTTATGCCGAAGTAAATATGGTGAGTATCTCCCCTACCTTCATGATTGATATCTCTTGTACACCTGGAAAGATTGAAAATGTACACATCTGTGCGGATTGTTCGCTAGAAGAAATCCTGATCTACACCAAACTCTTCAAGGAAATTCAAGATGTATTCACTTGGTCATATGAAAAGATACTGGGAATTTACCCTCGAAGTTTAAAACATTAGATTAAAACTTACATAGATGCTAAGCTTGTTTGACAATGTCTTAGAGCTGTCAATCCCTGGAAGGCCCTTGCTATTAAGGTAGAGGTAGGGAAACTGCTTAATGCTGGCTTCATATACCTGGTTCCCTCGACTGAATGGGTATCCAATCTCGTTCCTGTGAATAAGAAGCAAGGAAAAATCCATGTATGAATGGATTTCCGTGACCTGAACAGGGCTTGTCCTAAAGACAACTTCCTGACACCTTTCAATGATCATATCCTCGATGAGTGTGCGGGAAGAGAAGTTTTTTCTTTCATGGATGGACTTTTAGGATATAACCAAATTCAAATTAAACCCGAGGATCAGTATAAGATGACATTTATTTGTCCTTGGGGTACTTTCACATACCAAAAGATGCCTTTTAGCCTTAAAAATGCCAGAGAAACATTCCAGTGTGTTATGACCTTCACATTCCATGATCTTAAGCATATAGTCTAATCTTATCTTGATGATCTTGATGCTCACTCTCGTAAGAGAGTGGATCAGCCTAAGAACCTTTGGCTAGTTTTTGAAAGATGTCGTCATTATCACATCCAATTGAACCCTCATAAATGCATATTTTGCGTTAGGTCTGGATGTCTTCTAGGATTTTTAGTCTCTGAGACTGGGTTCATGGTAGATCTGTTAAAGGTTGAGGCAATACTTCGATTGCCTCCCCCAAGCACTATTCGACAACTTCAAGGTTTACATGGGACAACTAACTTTTTACATTGGTTTATAGTGAAGTATGCCAATATTACTAAGGGTTTCATGCGTCTTTTGAAGAAGGACACCCCTTTTATATACGATGAGCGAGCCCAAGAATCCTTCGATGCTTTGAAGAAAGCCTTCATATCGATGCCTCTGCTGAAGTCTCCTGATTACAATAGATATTATTTGCTTTATGTAGCTGCATCCAAAGAGACGATTGGTATGGTCTTGGTTCAGGAGGATGATGAGCTCCACAAGCATGTCATCTACTATCTTAGTCAAAAATTAGTCGGTCCTAAGCTCAAATATTCTCACGTTGAAAAGATAGCTTTGGCTTCCCTTCACGCAGTCCAACAATTACACCATTATATGTTGATTTGCAAAACTATTGTGGTTTTCGATGTCAATCCATTTCAATACTTCCTTACCAAGCGTATCATATGGGAAAAGTACAATAAATGGATTGTCATTTTACAAGAATTTGATCTCAATTTCGCTTCTGTGAAATCCAAAAAATCACTAGTCTTTACAGAGTTAATATCTGACTTCCCACAATTGGATGAGGATGTTATTCATGTTGATTCTTTTGCGGATGAACACATTTTCCTTGTTTCATCGTCCAACCCTTGGTATGGAGACATTGTTCTCTATCTTCAAACTTCAAAGTTCCCTCAGCATCTCTCACGAGATGACCGATGGAGTATACGATACCAAGCTAAGAATTACCTTTTCATCGGTGAAACTCTGTATCGTCGAGGAATAGACAATATCTTGCATCATTGTTTAACTCATGAAGAAGTCGATTCAGTTCTAAATGATTGACATAGTGGGCTTGTGGTGGTCATCTATCTGGGCTTGTGACAACCCAGAGAATTTTGCGAGCCAGTTATTTTTGGTTGTCTATATTTAAAGATTGTATTGACGTAGTCAAGAAGTGTCACCCCTTCCAGGTGTTCACTCAGAAAATGCACTCGCATCCAGCCCCTCTCCATCTAGTCATTACTATCGGTCCCTTCACCAAGTAGGGGGTGGACTTTTTGGATTGAAACCCAACTTCTGTTGGGGGGGTATCAACACATTATCATGGTCATAGACTACTTTACTAAGTGGGCCAAGGCCATGCCTACAGTTAAATCCGATGGGAAAACTACTTCCTTCTTCGTATTCAATCAAATTATCGCAAGGTTCGGCATCCCGAGTGAGATTGTCACTGATAATGTAAGTCACTTTCATAATGAAATGATGGAAGAGATAGAATTCAAACTGGGGTTTAAGCATGGTCATTCTTCCCCTTACTACCCCCAAGAAAATGGACAGGTAGAGGCCATAAACAAGTCTCTCAAGACCATTTTGTAGAAAACTATCAGCCATAGAAAATATGACTGGGATATCATGCTATATCCTACACTTTGGGCATACCAAACCTCGGTCAAGACTACCACCGAATTTTCTCCTTTCCAGTTAGTATAGGGTGTGGAGTCAATATTACCTGTTGAATGTGAAATCCCTTCTCTTAGATTGGAATTTTCACTCCTACTTGACACGTTTGATCTCGAATGACACCTTGTGCACCTACAATGCCTTGATGAGTAGTGTCAAGAAACCTCTACAACTACTGACGTGAATAAAAGAAGTGTCAAGGTCCAATATGATAATTTTGTCTATCCTCGGTTGTACATTGAGGGTGAATTGGTCTTGTTATATGATCAAGCCAAAGAACCATTGGGGGTAGGCAAGTTCAAACCATGTGACACGGTCCCTATGTCGTGCGACGTGTCTTATAAAAAGGAGCATATGAATTAGAATATTATGAAGGGAACATGTTGGTTGAGCCCAAGAATGGGCTCTACTTGAAAATATATTACGCTTGAGGCCCAAGCTTGGGCGTAACTCTTTGTATACTAATGTAATTTAGTGTATATATATTTTCCCTTTATTTCTTGTCTTCAACTTGCTTATCAACTTTTCCTTTGGTTGGAAGATGTCAACGCAGTCTTCGGTCTACTTAGGATTCGCAGATGAAGCTAGTCAACATACACAGAACTCGGCTTCTTCGACTTGGGTTTTTTACTCGCCCAAGGGTCTACTGGTGTCTTCAGGTGGCATATGCCTAGAGCCATCCATGAATAATGTGGCCAAATATAGCATCGTTATAGAAATTTTGCATGATGCCATTTCACATGGTATTCGTTCTTTGGACTGTTGGGTATGTGTTATATTATTTGCACAAGTAGTAGTGTTTGTGTGTTGCGCTGGGGTTTGGGGACAGCGCCCCTGCAAAAAAAATTCTTCGTCGGGAAATATGTCACATATTTAGGTGGTTTTTTGGAACATGGTTTCTTTGCCAATGGTTTTATATTTCCGGTTAAGGAATTAGGGTTGTTGATTAATCCATGTTATTGGGTTAGGGTTTTGGATGCCGCTGGATCCTATATGCATATTGTATTGTAAACCATGTATCATTATGAATGAATATAGAATATGTTGGTTTTCCCAGTTTGGGTTTCCAAAGGAAAAATATCTATGTAATGTTTCTATTTTCCATTGTATCTTTTATGTTCTTTTACTAAAAAATATGTTTGCAGTAAATATTGTACAAGGTTAAAATCTACATTTGGTATCAGAGCTTTGTTGGCTTCAGGGGGACACCTTTGTGGTCAAGGGTTTGGCTTAAGACTGTGATAATCCTTGTTACAGTGGGAGATTTGTGGTATTGATTTTTCAGGTGAAAAGAAATGACAAGCAATTCGAAGATGGAGATCGAGAAGTTTAATGGGAAAAGTTTTGAGCTGTGGAAGATCAAGATGGAAGATTTGTTGATGCATAGAGATCAGTGGATCATGGTACATCCAGGCACTACACCTACAAAAACTTCAGCAGATGATTGGAAAAAGTTGGATCGGAAGGCAAAGAGAACAATCCGACTGTGCCTCTCAGATTCAGTATTACTAAATGTGTCAGAGGAAGCTACAACCAAGGATTTATGGGAAAAGTTGGGGAAGTTGTATCGGTCTAATTCCCTAGTAAATAAACTATTCCTGAGAAAGAAGTTGTATAACCTGAGGATGGGAGATGGAGACTCGGTGGTAGATCATTTGAACGCCTTCAATACTATGGTAAGTCAATTAGTATCTGTTGAGATTAAAATTTCAGATGAAGATAAATGTATCAATTTACTGTGTTCTTTACCAGACTGCTGGGATAGTCTAGTTATGGCCATAGGTAGTAATACAAATGCCTTGAAGTTTGATGAAGTAGTCTCATCCTTGTTGTCATAGGAGATGACACGGAAGAATATGGAAGGATAGAGAAAAGACACATTATTTGCAAGAGGACACTCCTAGGAAAAAAATAGATCTAAGTTCTCAAGTGGGATATCTAAGTCTAAGGGTAGATCTAAATATCCCAGAAAGTTTGTAAAGGTATGTTGGATACGTGGAAAACAAGGGAACTACAAGAAGCAATGTAGATCCAAAGTTGATAAAGAGAAGGGATCTGAAGAATCTCCAAGGAAGAAGGAGGGGATGTGTACTTTGCTTCTTCAATCACACATGCAGATCATGAGACATGGTTGGTTGACTCTGGTGCATCCTTTCATATGACTCCCCACAGGGAGTGGTTCTGTGAATATGAAAGGTGTGATGGAGGCAATGTTTTCTTAGGTGATGATTCGACAACAAGAATCATAGGATGAGGAAAATTCAAGTTGAGGCTCATAGATGGAAGGATTAGAAAACTGCCTGGTGTTCTGCACATCCTGGGTTTGGCTATAAATTTGATTTTTGTAAGCAAAATGG
>JASDQU010509339.1:1963-13279 GCA_032191745.1 Picea mariana | reverse complement strand
AAAAGGAAGTTGAAGCGGTTTGGAATATAGATGGATGCTTTGGGTAACAACTCGTTCTTGGAGTGAAGGAAAATCATTTTAGAGCCGAGGAGTATTTTTAAAAAGAAATGGATCACGATTTTGAGGGGGTTGGTGAGCCACGAAGTAAGGAAATCATAGAAGGTGGACTGGAGAGATTCCAGGTTGGGTGAGCACACAAGAAGGGTGAAACAAAATCTCAACCCATACATGAAGACCATTACCCTCTGGATGATTTCATAGTGGTTTTCAACCACTTAAGAAGAAATTCATGGTTTTATTTTAACCCAGGATCGATGTAATGTAAACCCTATTATTTAATTTTAATCAATAAAAGAGTGGTGATTAATTTCTTGTTTTTCTGGTGCTTAAGTTCCCATTTTAAGTTCCTTATTATTTAGAAACAATATATCTATTTTTTTCCGTTGTGTATTTTGTAGCAGGGTGTGTGTGTGTGTCTTTGTGGGTATGTGTGTGTGTGTGTGTGTGTGTGTGTGTGTGTGTGTGTGTGTGTGTGTGTTGCAGCCAATTCTCTCTCCATTAGGTGGCATCATCTAAATAGATTTTAGGATTTTCTTTAGTAGATTAGTCTTATGAGTGTTCATATGGGGAGACATCCATTTAATGAAATAATTTATGTTATTTACATTTGTTCCCTCAAAATATTGCTCATCACAATTATGGGAAAGGAAGAGGCATCAATGTTCTTCCATCTCTTGCATAGATAAGTTATGTATTCTAATTGGATGCGAGTTGGAGGAGCTAGGGGTAGTCACCATAAGGGGGCTAGGGAGAGTAGTGAATAAATGTCTCTTGGTTTGTGCATTGAACACCATCTCAAYGTCTTTATCACTTTCACAATCTTCYAACCATGTATTTGGGTGTTTCATGGTGACATGTTCTCTAATTTMTTCTTTGATACCATTGATGAAACAWTAATTAAAAAATGAATTAGATAATCCCCCTAAGAAGATTGTCAATATCTCAAAGGTAGTGATATAATTCATAATTGTGTTGGTTTGGTGTAATTTTGTTAGGCATCCCAAATAGTGGGTGTCACATTCAAAAGAAGAATAAAGGAATTGTTGGTCTACRAAATGTAACATGTAAATATTTCATATACCATTGACACCATTGTCAATGTTCTACATTCAAATATAATMCCCCCACTTTTAGTTTTTTCAGGTCATCAATAATTCCATGGAGGGAGAATAGTCTTCCATTTGGGTAGCCCACCCCAAGGGATTAGAACCATCAAATTTGTTGATGTCAACCTCTAGAAAATGGTTCCATGAATTGTGATCCTAAAAGTGTGGGAGGTGGTTATCCTAAAAAACCATGTTCATGGTCCGCACTTCATGGGATAGGGATTCCTCATTGGTTATATTCAAAACACTAGGGAGAATAGACTGTACCATTATTCATACAACCTGATACCCTAGTATGTGAGAGTGATCTCACCAAGTGTTTCTCTCAATATACCATATCAATAGGATGGTTGCAAGTTTATGCATGGTTGGTTTCAAGTATTCCTTAAGGGCTTCTAATATAGTCGAGGGTACATGGAACACAATTCAGTATATAGGTGTTGTTTGATTTGGTACTCCTTGAAGGGTTACTAATATATGTTACAAGAGTTTCCAACAAGGTGACACAACTTGTATTTTTTACATGTAGTCTTCCCTAATTGTATTTTTACCCATAAAATGACATATCTCTATGTTATTTTAAGATGTTGAAACATGTCTCTAGCCTAGAAAAAAAGTCTACTAAAAACTGGAGCCACGTTGCCTCAACAAAGATATTTGATACCACTTGCAGTGTTCCTTAACCCTTAAACTTGAAACACAACCAGGTATACATAGAATATAATTGCAAGAAAATAGATACACAAGCCAATAAGATGAAATATGCAAAACATACCTTGTATTATGATAATCAAAAGAAGGAAAACAATGTTCACTTTATTCTTAAGGTGGGGCGACCTTTCATTGAGAAAAGATACAAATACAACAACAAAAGACAAACACTCAATAACGTCCTATCTCTTTAAATAAATGCTTAATATAAAAAACCCTATCTACTTGTGGTCCCATCACTAATGGATACCAACTATCGAGTGGGCCTTATAAAGTGGACCCTTTTACATTAAATAGCTATCCACTTCTATCTAATGGGCCTTATTAAAAGAGTATGGCAACTTACAACATTTGACTAACTCTTAGGTAGCCTAAAGTAGGGAGATTGGGGTAGGAACCTAACACCTACAACCCTACCTTAGTTGCGATGGGTGTTGCATTTGCTAGCACTAGAGTGGTGAAAGTAGCATTGTTTTTTTTTTATGTATGGAAACAAGTTTAGATTTGAATCTAATACTCCCATCAGGTAATATTTTAGATACTCTTTCCACAAGAACTTATCTTTCTATGCACACATATTCAACACAAGACATACTTGGTACTGTAAAATAGATCATCAAAAATTTAATTAGAAATGAACATAATTTGCAAAGTATACTTTTTTCCTTTCATGTTTCAATTGAGTATAATTATATAATAATGACAAATCAATTACATTGTTTATTATTTTATGAAATTAACATATTTATGAATGATAGAATACTTTGAGAAACCTCGTATCATGCATGCCAATGACCATGACCACTAGCAAAGTGAAGATCCATTATTTTCTTCATGATTGATGAAAATAAATTTGGCAATATTAACATACTACTCACTCACCCCTCAAGCTAGTAATAATTTGCAATAAGGGTATATAATACAATAAGAACATTAAGTGCTCTCCAATCATTTTCCCATATAGTGAATGTAGTGATTGTAGATGAAAGAGAATCAAATTTCTCTAACACTAGGATATTAAGTCCAATTCTACATGCATCCATCTCCATACATCATGTTGGATCAACACTTTTGTATGCACAAGCACAATATTATTTCTGAGTTATTATGATGAAAAATGATATGAGATGAGATGGTATTGCGGAGGGAGATTGATATGGATTTAGGAGCGGAACAAACTGATTAACAGACTGAATACAATAAACATAGAGATATGAAGAATAAAAAAGATATCCAGTGAACAATATCTTCTATTGAATAATGAAATAGGCAAAAACTGTAAAATTGCAGAACGTAAACACTTGCTCGAATGGTGGTAGCTATCTCTGAGAAGAGATGTGGTTGCTACGTGCATCTTTCTAAGAAGAATGGATTACAATGAGGCTCCAAAGGTCTTTTTGATATTACTCATGAATTCCAAAACCCTAGAAATCCAAAAGACTAACCCTAGAAGGTGAAACACCAAAATTCATGTGGGCCCCTATGGGTAAATTAGTGTAATTTGGTACCTCAACTTCCCAAGGTCATAACTTTTGCATACGACCTCCATTTTAGGCGTGTGATAGACTGTTGGAAAGGTATTATAGAGAAATACACATTTTGCCATCAAACTCTGATTATGTCTATAGTTTGACTATGGCGAGCCAAAAAAACACTGATTAGGCCTCCAAAATAGCCCTAGAAGTACAACAAGATGTGATGACATGAAAACATACAAAATAATCCATTTGAATTAGGTGAGAGTCCACCAGTATCCACTGAGAGGATGTGTGGGGATTCAGACAACCCCATAAGTGTAGAACCCACAATTACAAAGAAGTATAGAAGAACGTGTTGAACAAAAATGGACAAGAGGAGCCAGTTGGAGTAGGTGGGTGGCCACCAATATCCACCTGGATAAATCCTCTCACCTTAGGAAGAAATGGTATCCATTTCGTTGAGTTCCCCCATCAGGGAAGGAAACTTCTGTTGTATATGTCCTCGAGTAAGCCACTTTCCTTGGTGTAGGAGTTGCCCTGCCTTGACAACCTGATAAAGTTGGATCCTCTGCTGGTGAGTGCCCTTGACCTATGTGTCCACTATCTGATCATTGGATGCTTGTTACATGCAGTGAGGGTTGAGATCTATTGGTGTTAGTTGTTCTACAATCTCTGAGGTTTCCAGTAATGATGGAAAATATGGCTGAAGGATGTCCGCATTGAACATTGGATGCAACCCAAGGAAGGGTGGAGTGTTGAGCTCAAAATCATTGCTACCCACAACCTTGGTGATAGTGTATGGCCTGTAATGAAGTAGGTAAATCTTTCGATGGGGCCCTATGAGATGCTCCCTCTACAAATGTAACCAAACTTTGTCAATCACAGACTGATCATGGGAAGAGTATGTCTGTGTGGTGGCAAGAGGAAGTGCAACATCAATGGGTCCCAAGGGTTGGAATCCCAGACCAACCTAAAACTAGCGTGGTACCCTCTGTTGATCATGGCATTTTTTGTACTTAGCATTGGATTTTTGCAAAATCTTCTGGAACTGTTAGAAAATGTGTTGAATCCGCTCAATGAATATGGTGGCTTTGTCAATCACAGACTGATCATGGGAAGAGTATGTCTGTGTGGTGGCAAGAGGAAGTGCAACATCAATGGGTCCCAAGGGTTGGAATCCCAGACCCACCTAAAATGGGCTATGGTCGGTGGAGCTATGTAGAGCCTTGTTGTAACTATGTTGAACATAGGGGAGACTCTCGTCCCATGTGCATGGATGCTTAGAATTGTACATGCGCAGAATGTGCACAATCATCCGATTGATGACCTATGTTTGGTCGTCTATTTGGGGGTGGAAAGCAATGGATTTTGTGAGCTTGGTGTCCAACAGTGACTAGAGAATCGACCAAAATGTGTTGAAGAACTTGTTTTCCCAGTCGGAGATGATGGTTTGTGGTATCCCAAAGTGGACCCACACTCATTCGAAGAAGAGATTGGAAGTATCGTCCACTTTGATATTATTCTTGTAGGTTGTGAGGATGGACAACTTTGAAAACCAATCAATGACCACAAATACACATTCATTTCCTTGCTTGGTGGACGGAAGGCCCGAGATGTAATCCATTGATATGGATTCCCAAGGCTTCTTAGGAGTAGGAATATGGGTGTATAATCCTTTCTTCTTGATGGTTGGCTTGGAAATGGCACAGGAAGTGCAAGATATGATATACTTGCTGATGTCTTGTCAAAGTTTTGGCCAATAAAAATGTTTCTCAAGAATGACCACAATTTTCTCCATGCCAAAATGTCCTGCCATTTGACTGTATTGGGCTTCCAAAATCATCTTTGCACACTCGCTTGTAGTAACACAAAGATGGCCTGGGTGGCATAAGAGTCTATCATGAATGTGAAAATTGGTGAGAGTCGCTCCTGTACCCAATAGCTAATAGGTGGCAACGAAGTCTAGATCTTGTTGATAAATTTGGGGCCACTCAGATGCTTCATGTCCACATGAATGGAGCACATTGGTGAGTGTAGCCACAGGAGGTCAACTGAGTAAGTCAGCGACATGATTTGAGATACATGTCTTATACTTGATTTTGACATGGAACTGTTGCAGGTAGGTGGACCACTTATGATGCAGGTCATTCTGTAATTTCCCTTGTGTCTGTATGAACTGCAGAGGCTTGTGATCAGTGTGTATGATCGTCTATTTTCCCAGAATGTGATGTTTCCATTGACGACAAGCTTGTACAATGGAATACATTTCCTTTTCATAGGTGGGGTATTTTTGGACAGTATTTGAAAGTGTCTCACTATAGTATGCCAATGGATGACCATGCTGAGTGAGAACTGTGCCCACAACATAGTTAGATGCATAAGTCTCAATCTTGAATGGTTGTTGTCGATCGGGAAAGGAGAGTACTGGCGCTGAGCATAAGCAATGCTTCATATCATCGAATTCTCATTGTTGTTCCTTCCCCCACACAAAATTGGCCCTTCCACCTCCCTTGGTCACCTGGCTGAGGGCCCATGCAATATTGGAGAATCCCAACATGAACCATCTGTAGAAGTTGGCTAGTCCCAAGAAGCTCCAAAGCTCGGTCAATTTGTTTAGGGCTGGCCAGTAATAGATGACTTGGATCTTAGATGGATCAACATGTACCCCATGCTCATAAACAATGTAGCCCAAGTATTGGACCTTTTCCATGCCAAAAGAGCATTTTTCCAAGTTGGCATATAGCTTGTGCTGCCGCAGAGTGCTCAAAACCTATTGAATATGCTGCATGTTCTCCTCCCACGTTCTTATGAAGATGAGGATGTCATCCAAATATATCACCACAAAATATTTGGTGAAGGGTATCAGTACATCATTCATCAAACTCATGAAGTGGTTGGTGCATTTGTTAAGCCAAAGGGCATGGCTAGCCATTCAAAGAGAGCTTATTTAGATTTGAAGGTTGTCTTCCATACATCAATTGGTCTAATGGGAACCTGGCAGTAGCCAGACTTTAGGTCAATCTTGATGAAGAAATTTTCCCCCTTGAGTTGGTCAAGAAGGTCATCAATCCTGGGAATGGGGTATCGGTTCCTGACTGTGATTTTGTTTAAGGATATGTAATCAATGCAGAGTCGCCAAGTCCCATCCGTCTTCTGCACTAGTACAATCGGGCTTCTGCAAGGGGAGGAGTTGGGTCTGATGTACCCCTTTTGAAGAAGCTCTTTCATCTGACGCCTGATTTCATCATTTTCCATCAGCGAATGACGATAGAATGGTCCATTAGGTAGAGGTGTGCCGAGGGTCTGATCCATTGGATGCTTGACTTGGCAGTGTGTCGGTACCCCTGTAGGTGAGGAGAAGATGTCCTCGTATTCTTCCACGATCCCATCCACTTGCTTATGCTACAAAGAGAGGCTCTATGTAGAGGCCACGGATGTGGTGATGACCTTTTGCTTACTGTGAGCACAAATCACAAAGAAGACGAACTTCCCGGTCTGTGATATGACTTTACTGCATTGCTTAGAAGAGATTAAATAAATATCAGTAGGCAACGCTACCTTTGGTATCTTGTACAATTGTCTACCCAAAGAAATAATAACATTGCAAGGTCTAGAATCATACACAACATGATGCTTCCACAAATATTGTTGTCCTAAAATAACAACACAAACTTCAAGGGGATAAATATCACACAATAACTCATCTTTGAAAGTCTTGATGTCGTAGGGCAGATGACATTGTTGGCTGACATGAAGATCTCTTCCTTGGCGAAGCCAGCTGATGGTGTAGGGTTGTGGTTGTGGTGTCATTGGCAGGTCCAGCCGCTTGATGACCTCTACTGAAATTAGGTTCTTCTGACTACCTCTATCAATAATGAAATGAAGTGGAGCCCCCTTTACCCACATCTTTGAGTGAAAGAGGCGTTCCCCTTCCTCTGGTTCTTCTAGTTCGCATGGCCATACTTTGGTGGTAGTGACAATGGCACTGGGTTCAACATCGATAATCTGCTTCCCTCCTTCAGAATTTGATTCGGAATCAGAATCGGCCTCTGACTTGGAAGCCTTCTATTCGACCATGAGGGACTGCTTAGAGAAGCATTCTTCGGTGTTGTGCCAAGGGATTTTATGGTACTCACACCATTTTCCTATGTACTTGTTTGTCTTCTCATTTCCCTTCTTGTGTTTCGGCTTGGACTGGTTGTCTTGAGGGTGACCATATCGACTTGGTCCCTTGCTATGTGGGTCGGGGCTTCCTTTTCCCTGCTTCAGTTGTGAGGGGTTTGCAGATCCAAACTCTCTCCTTTTCTACTTAAATTTATGCTCGATCTTAACAGTGTATCTATAAGTCGTGCCCAATGAGGTGATGTCTAGAAACTCCTTTTCTGTTTAAATGTATCTATGCAAAAATTCGTGGTATTTGAGCACCAGATGACACTCAAAGTCTTTGATACCCAATTTGGTGCGTAGAGTAATGAAAATATTGGTGAAATATGGTACTGTCTGGTCCCTTTCTTGACGTAGGGTGGTCCATCTGGTGTACTGGTCCTCATAACTTCCAACATGGTAGTATTGTTCTTTAATGGCGTCTTGGAAGGAATCCCATGTAGGGGCCACCACAAACATTGCAGATTCCTCCACGACCCTTTGCTCAGAGTAAGTATCCCACCAGTCTTTAACATGGGGGACGACCTTGAGGAGTGCAAAAGTAATATTTTCCCTATAGGAAAAATTTTGGACTAAAAAATACCCTTTGAGCAGATTCAACCATTTATCTACAACATTCACATCTATCAGTCCTTCAAATAATGGAATATCAAAATTTACTTGTACCTTGAAGGGGGTTGCATGTCTGCTTGATGAATATGCTTCTCCTGTGGGCAGTCATCGGAGGATATGTGTGAAGTTGTCCATCATTTTGTTCCTTTGTCGCGTGAGGGCTTCCTCGAGCAAAATTTTAATAGGATCTCCTACTCCATGGGTTGTTTCTTTTCATCCCCCATGGGTTGTTTTTGGGCTTGGCATGATCGATATTGTAATGGATCGATTGGTTCAAGTCCCAACTTCTTGTACCTAGATCTTGTCAGGGACATGCACGAAGAAAAATAAATGAAGAGCAGATCGCTATGATACCACTGATCCATATTTAGGAGTGGATTGAACTGATTAACAAATTGAATACAATAAACACAAAGATATGAAGAATACCACAGATATCCAGTGAACAATATCTTCTATTGAATAATGAAATAGGCTGAAACTGTAAAACTACAGAACTGAAACACTTGCTCGAATGGTGGTAGCTATCTCTGAGAATATGTGTGGCTACTACATGCATCTGTCTGAGCAGAATGGATTACAATGAGGCTCCAGAGGCCTTTTAGATATTACTCATGAATGCCAAAACCCTATACATCCAAAAACCTAACCCTAGAAGGTGAAACACCAAAAGTCATGTGGGCCCTTATGGGTAAGTTGGTGTAATGTGGTACCTCAACTTCCCAGGGTTGTAAAGTTTGCATACGACCTTCGTTTTAGGTGTGTGATAGCCTGCTGGAAAGGCCTTTCAGATAACTACACATTCCACCATCAAACTCTAACTTTGTCTACAGTTTGATTGTGGCGAGCCAAAAAAACACTGTTTAGGCCTCCAAAACGGACCTAGAATTACAACAAGATGTGTTGACATGAAAACATACAAAATAAGCCAGTTGGATTAGGCGAGAGGTGACCAGTATCCACTGGGAGGATGTGTGGGGATTCAAACAGCCCTATAAGTGTAGAACCCGCAATTACAAAGAAGTACATAAGAACGTGTTGAACAAAAACAGACAAGAGGAGCCAATTGGAGTAGGTGGGTGGCCACCAATATCCACCTGGATCAACAATGGTAGTGACTATCCCTACAACACCACCTCCTACAACCATAATGTCGATGGCTTGATGTCTAGAATAAAATAAGTTGTTTGGGGTGGCCATCATTCTAAGGTTTCTCTCTCCCAACATAAACTTCTATCACTTCATTTGTGTGATATTACACATTAAGGCCAAAGGAGGTATATATAGATATTGATAGAGGGGATTAATTCTCCTCCTATGTGCATCACACATTCAATGCACACTTTACTAGGAATACCCTAGGCCACTAAAAAAATGTTGAAGGTTATGCACCCCATAGTGTCGCTAGATTTACATGATATATATGTGTGTGCGTGCGTGTGTGTGTGCACAGTATATTTTTTGTTCAATGTGTAGTGATAGTGGTATATTTAGTGTACCTAGAATCAAAATTACTATTTTATTTTTTTTATCAATTTGATGTTTGTACAACCTCTATGTTTCCAAATTCCAAATGAAGATTGCTTGGTCTGAGGTGTGTTAGTCTATTAGCATGGTCCCACAAAAGGTTGACCCACCAATTAAATTAGATGTCCACTTACTTGAATTTAATGTAGCCTCCCGTTTAGAGTTTTGAATTCTAAGTTTACTGGTTCCACTACTCATTTGAAATTCCATGTTTATGTTCTTGAATGGTGAAGAAGAGGAGACCTAATGAAAAGAAAATAATCATTCAATGACCTCTTTCTTGCTCTAAGTAGAAATACATTAACCTAGTGCTTAACAAGACCGAGGAAATATATCAGCATAGCCTACCAATATTGAGGAGCAAGATGCCATCGAATGGTTCTTCCTCCTCATTGGATATCCTCTTCTTCACAACTATGCAACATGAATAGGGGATGCCCAATGAGCAATGTAACGAGTGAACTAAAAGTTTGAAACTTTGGGTGGGGAAGTTGCATTAAACATGGGAAAGTGGACATCTAATCCACGACCTTGCATTAAATCCCTTATCCTTTGCATTTGCTAATCCTTTGAACAATGCATCGACCTTTTCTAGGACCCTGCTAATGCACCAACAAGGAAAATAACATGTGACATTGGGCCAAACAATCTTCACCAAATAGATGCTAGTTGGGATAAGAGGATGAGACCAAAAAGGTTGAAAGCATCAAATATTTAAACTACTCCACTATCGACCCCTTTATTAGTTCAAAGGATACCAATACCACCAATATATTTTGGAAGAATTTGAAAATATATCAAAATTGAATCAGGAAGAAAAAGTTAATCTCTTTTGAGTATGATAGGAAGAACTTCATAATCTTCACTAAATTAGAAACTAGTCATCAAAGGAAAGCTATTGCCACCAAAAATCACCTTAACAACCTTTGAAATTAAGAAAATTTATATAATTATAATTGAAATAAATTTTAATCAATTATCAAATAAAGCAATTTCCACCCAGCATCTTCTTAATTGCCTTTCAAAAATAACTATAAATTCGTCATTGAAGTAAGAACTAATAAGTAGAGAAATTTATTGATTTTAAAGGAGTTGAGTGTGATATTTATTCGAAAATCCTAAAATTAAAATATCCATGGTGGAAAGTCTCGGTTGTTTACTCTCACGTTACATAGTAATGGGTGATGTTTTTTGAATACGATATCATCTTTCTTTATTTTTAAATTAAAAAAGAAATCGAGTAAAATTAATAACATAATTATTATATATATATTTTTTGAAATTATTTTATAAATTTTTATTTAAAAAAAATAGTTTAATATTTAATAATAATAATTTAATTTTAAATTTACAATTAAAAAAATAAATTTAATATTTAATAATAATAATTTAATTTTAAATTTATAATTAAAAAAAAAATTAATATTTAATAATAATAATTCAATTTTAAACTTATAATTAAAAAAATTAATTTAATGTTTAATAATAATAATTTAATTTTAAACTTACAATTAAAAAAATTAATTTAATATTTAATAATAATAATTTAATTTTAAATTTACAATTAAATCAGACATTAAATTAATATATAAATTACAAATTAATAGACGATAAAATTTCCTATTAAATAGAGACTACGTTTAAACTTTCCACTATTC